>ML340304.1:0-27136 GCA_005239505.1 Nicotiana paniculata
TTAAACTAGAATTCCGCCAAGTCGTGCCTGCATAATCGCCTTCCATGGTCCAGGCCGGACACGTTGGTACATAGCTGGTACCGAATCGCATGATATTTGTCCGGGAAATCAAATACAACCCAAGGATTCATAAACAACGCTTCGAAATGATCAAGTTACATTTTTATGAATTTTATGGAAATTAAACTGGAATTCCGCCAGCCGTGCCTGTATTATTGCCTGCCATGGTCTAGGCCGGACACCTAGGTACGAAGCCGGTACCGGATCGCAAGATATTTTTCCGGGACNGTCAAATACATACCAAGTAACCATAACCAATGCTTCGAAATGATCAAGTTACTTTTTTGGCATTTTATGGATATTAAACTGGAATTCTGCCAGTCGTGCCTTTATTATCGCCTGCAATGGTCCAGGCCGGACGCCTTGGTACAAAGACGGTACCGGATCACATGATATTTCTCTAGGACATCAAATACGACCCACAGAACCATAACCAATGCTTTGAAATGATCAAGTTATATTTTTGGCATTTTATGGAAATTAAATTGGAATTCCGACAGTCGTGCATGTATTATCGCCTGCCATGGTCCAGGACGGACACCTTGGTATAGAGACGGTACCAGATCGCATGATATTTCTCCAGGACATCATATACGACCCATAGAACCATAACCAATGCTTTGAAATGATCAAGTTACATTTTTTGGCATTTTATGGAAATTAAAGTAGAATTCCGTCAATCGTACTTGTATTATCGCCTGCCATGGTCCACGCCGGACGCCTTGGTACGAAGACGGTACCGGATCACATGATATTTGTCCGGGATATCAAATATGACCCAAGAAACCATAACCAACGCTTCAAAATTATCAAGTTACATTTTTTGGTATTTTGTGGCAATTAAACTGGAATTTCGCCAGTCGTGCCTGTATTATCGCCTGCCATGGTCCAGGCTGGACGCCTTGGTACGAAGACGGTACCGGATCACATGATATTTGTCCGGGATATCAAATATGACCCAAGAAACCATAACCAACGCTTCTAAATGATCAAGTTACATTTTTTGGCATTTTATGGAAATTAAACTAGAATTTCGCCAGTCAAGCCTATATTATCGCCATTCATGGTCCAGGCCGGACGCCTTGGTATGGAGTTGGCACCAGATCGCATGATATTTCTCCAGGACATCAAATACAACCAGAGGAACCAAAACCAACTCTTCGAAATGATCAAGTTACATTTTTTGGCATTTTATGGCAATTAAACTGGAATTCCGCCAAGTCGTGCTTATATTATCGCCTGCCATGGTCCACGCCGGACGCCTTGGTACGGAGACGGTACCGGATCACATGATATTTGTCCGGGATATCAAATATGACCCAAGAAACCATAACCAACGCTTCAAAATGATCAAGTTACATTTTTTGGTATTTTATGGCAATTAAACTGGAATTTCGCCAGTCGTGCCTGTATTATTGCCTGCCATGGTCCAGGCTGGACGCCTTGGTACGAAGCCGATACCGGGTAACATGATATTTTTCCGGGACATTAAATATGACCAAAGGAACCATAACCAACGCTTCTAAATGATCAAGTTACATTTTTGGNGAATTTCGCCAGTCGTGCCTGTATTATCGCCATCCATGGTCCAGGCCGGACGCCTTGGTATGGAGTTGGCACCGGATCGCATGATATTTTTTCGGGACATCAAATACAACCAGAGGAACCAAAACAAACTCTTCGAAATGATCAAGTTATATTTTTTGGAATTTTATGGCAATTAAACTGGAATTCCGCCAAGTCGTGCTTGTATTATCGCCTGCCATGGTCCAGGCCGGACGCCTTGGTACGGAGCCAGTACCGGATCACTTGATATTTTTTCGGGATATCAAATATTACCCAAGGAACCATAGCCAACGCTTTGAAATGATCAAGTTACCTTTTTTGGCTTTCTATGGAAATTAAACTGGAATTCCGCCAGTCGTGCCTGTATTATCGTCATCCATGGTCCAGGCAGGACGCCTTGGTATGGAGTCGGTACCGGATCGCATGATATTTTTCGAGACATCAAATACAACCAAAGGAACGATAACCAACTCTTCGAAATGATCAAGTTACATTTTTTTGCATTTTATGGATATTAAACTGGAATTCCGACAGTCGTGCATGTATTATCGCCTGCCATGGTCCAGGACGGACGCCTTGGTATAGAGACGGTACCAGATCGCATGATATTTCTCCAGGACATCAAATACGACCTATAGAACCATAACCAACGCTTTGAAATGATCAAGTTACATTTTTTGGCATTTTATGGAAATTAAACTAGAGTTCCGTCAATCGTGCTTGTATTATCGCCTGCCATGGTCCACGCCGGACGCCTTGGTACGGAGACGGTACCGTATCACATGATATTTGTCCGGGATATCAAATATGACCCAAGAAACCATAACCAACGCTTCAAATGATCAAGTTACATTTTTTGGTATTTTATGGCAATTAAACTGGAATTTCGCCAGTCGTGCCTGTATTATCGCCTGCCATGGTCCAGGCCGGACGCCTTGGTACGAAGCCGGTACCGGGTAACATGATATTTTTCCGGGACATTAAATATGACCAAAGGAACCATAGCCAACGCTTCTAAATGATCAAGTTACATTTTTTGGCATTTTATGGAAATTAAACTGGAATTTCGCCAGTCGTGCCTTTATTATCGCCATCCATGGTCCAGGCCGGACGCCTTGGTATGGAGTTGGAACCGGATCGCATGATATTTTTTCGGAACATCAAATACAACCAGAGGAACCAAAACCAACTCTTCGAAATGATCAAGTTACATTTTTTGGCATTTTATGGCAATTAAACTGGAATTCCGCCAAGTCGTGCTTTTATTATCGCCTGCCATGGTCCAGGTCGGACGCCTTGGTACGGAGCCTGTACCGGATCACTTGATATTTGTCCAGGATATCAAATACTACCCAAGGAACCATAACCAACGCTTCAAAATTATCAAGTTACATTTTTTGGCTTTCTATGGAAATTAAACTGGAATTCCGCCAGTCGTGCCTGTATTATCGTCATCCATGGTCCAGACAGGACGCCTTGGTATGGAGTCGGTACCGGATCACATGATATTTTTCCGGGACATCAAATACAACCAAAGGAATGGTAACCAACTCTTAGAAATGATCAAGTTACATTTTTTTGCATTATATGGCAATTAAACTGGAATTCCGCCAGTCGTGCATGTATTATCGCCTGCCATGGTCCAGGTCGCACTCCTTGGTACGGAGCCGGTACCGGATCACATGATATTTTTCCGGGACATCAAATACAACCAAAGGAAACATAACAAACTCTTCCAAATGATCAAGTTACATTTTTTGGCATTATATGGCAATTAAACTGGAATTCCGTCAGTCGTGCATGTATTATCGCCTGCCATGGTCCACGCCGGACTCCTTGGTACGGAGCCGGTATCGTGTCTCATGATATTTGTCTGGGACATTAAATATGACCTAAGGCACCATAAACAACGCTTCGAAATGATCAAGTTACATTTTTTGGCATTTTATGGAAATTAAACTTGAATTCCACCAGTCGTGCTTGTATTAGCGCCTGCCATGGTCCAGGCCGGATGCCTTGGTACGGAGCCGGTATCGGATCACATGATATTTGTCCTGGACATCTAATACGACCCAAGGAACCATAACCAATTCTTCGAAATGATCGAGTTACATTTTTCTGCATTTTATGGCAACTAAACTAGAATTCCGCCAGTCGTGCCTCTATTATCGCCTGCCATGGTCCAGGATGGACGCCTTGGTACAAAGACAGTACCGGATCGCATGATATTTCTCTAGGACATCAAATACGACCCACAAAACCATAACCAACGCTTTTAAATTATCAAGTTACATTGTTTGGCATTTTATGGCAATTAAACTGGAATTCTGACAGTCGTGCATCTTTTATCGCCTGCCATGGTCCATGTCGGACGCCTTGGTACAGAGACGGTACCGCATCCCATGATATTTCTCCAGGACATCAAATACGACCCACAGAACCATAACCAACGCTTTGAAATGATCAAGTTACATTTTTTGGCGTTATATGGCAATTAAACTGGAATTTCGTCAGTCGTGCATGTATTATCGCCTACCATGGTCCAGGCCGGACGCCTTGGTACGGAGCCGGTACCGGATCACATGATATTTTTCTGGGATATCAAATATTACCCAAGGAACCATAACCAACGCTTCAAAATTTTCAAGTTACATTTCTTGACATTTTACGGCAATAAAACTGGAATTCCGCTAGTCGTGCCTCTTTTATCGCCTGCCGTGGTCCAGGACGGATGCCTTGGTATGGAGCCGGTACCGAGTCGCGTGATATTTTTCCGTGACATTAAATATGACCCAAGGAACCATAACCAATGCTTCGAAATGAGCAAGTTAAAATTTTTGGCATTTTATGGAAATTAAACTTGAATTCCGCCAATCGTGCCTGTATTAGCACCTGCCATGTTCCAGGCCGGACGCCTTGGTAGGGTACCGATATCGGATCGCATGATATTTGTCCTGGACATCAAATACGACCCAAAGAACCATAACTAATGCTTCGAAATGGTCAAGTTATATTTTTCTGCATTTTATGGCGATTAAACAGGAATTCCGCCAGTCGTGCCTCTATTATCGCCTGCCATAGTCCAGGCCGGATGCCTTGGTACAAAGACGGTACTGGATTGCATGATATTTCTCCAGGACATCAAATACGACCCACAAAANAGCTATGGTCCACGCCGGACGCCTTGGTACGGAGCCGGTACCGGGTCGCATGATATTTGTCTGTGACATTAAATATGACTCAAGGAACCATAACCAACTCTTCGAAATGATCAAGTTACATTTTTTGGCATTTTATGGATATTAAACTAGCATTCCGCCAAGTCATGCTTGTATTATCACCTGCCATGGTCCAGGCCGGACGCCGTGGTACGCAACCGGTACCAAATCGCATGATATTTTTCCGGGACATCAAATAAGACCCAAAGAACCATAACCAAAACTTTGAGATGATCAAGTTACATTTTTTGCATTTTATGGCAATTAAACTGGAATTCAGTTAGTCGTGCATGTATTATCGCCATCCATGGTCCAGGTCGGACGCCCATGTATGGATCCGGTACCGGATCGCATATATTTGTCCATGACATCAAATACAACCCAAGAAACCATAACCAACTCTTAGAAAGGATCAAATTACATTTTTTTAAATTTTATGGCAATTAAACTATAATTCCGCCAAGTCGTGCCTGCATTATCGCCTTCCATGGTCCAGGCCGGACGCGTTGGTACGTAGCCGGTACCAAATCGCATGGTATTTTCCCGGGAAATCAAATAAAAACCAAGGATTCATAACCAACGCTTCGAAATGATCAAGTTAAATTTTTTGGAATTTTATGGCAATTAAACTGGAATTCGACCATTCGTGCCCGTATTATTGCCTGCCATAGTCTAGGCCGGACGCCTTGCTACGGAGCTGGTACCGGATCACATGATATATATCCAGGACATCAAATACGATCCAAGGAACCATCACCAACGCTTCGAAATGATCAAGTTAGTTTTTTGGTATTTTAGGGCAATTAAACTGGAATTCCACTAGTCGTGCCTATATTATCGCTTGCCATGGTCGATGTCGGACGCCTTGGTACGGAGCCGTTACCGGATCGCATGATATTTCTCTAGGACATCAAATACAACCCAAGGACCCATAACCAACGCTTCGAGATGATCGAATTACATTTTTTGGCATTTTATGGCAATTAAACTGGAATTCCGGCAGTCGTGCCTGTATTATCGCCTGCCATGGTCCAGGCCAGATGCCTTGGTGCGGAGCCGGTACCGAATCTCATGATATTTTTTTGGGACATCAAATACGACCCAAGGAACCATAGCTAACGCTTCGCAATGATCAAGTTACACTTTTTGGCATTTTATGGCAATTAAACTGGAATTCCGCCAAGTCGTGCTTGTATTATCGCCTGCCATGGTCCAGGCCGGACGTCGTGGTATGTTGCCGGTACCGAATCGCATGATATTTGTCTGGTACATCAAATATGACCCTAGGAACCATAACCAAAACTTTAAAATGATCAAGTTACATTTTTTGGCATTTTATGGCAATTAACCTGGAATTTTGCTAGTCATGCCTAAGGAACCATAGCTAACGCTTCGCAATGATCAAGTTACACTTTTTGGCATTTTATGGCAATTAAACTGGAATTCCGCCAAGTCGTGCTTGTATTATCGCCTGCCATGGTCCAGGCCGGACGTCGTGGTATGTTGCCGGTACCGAATCGCATGATATTTGTCTGGTACATCAAATATGACCCTAGGAACCATAACCAAAACTTTAAAATGATCAAGTTACATTTTTTGGCATTTTATGGCAATTAAACTAGAATTTCGCCAGTCGTGCCTGTATTATCGCCATGCATGGTCCAGGTCGGACGCCTTGGTATGGATCCGGTACCGGATAACATGATATTTGTCCATAACATCAAATACAACTTAATAAACCATAACCAACTCTTCAAAAGGGTCAAGTTACATTTTTTGAAATTTCATGGCAATTAAACTAGAATTCCGCCAAGTCGTACCTGCATTATCGCCTTCCATGGTCCAGGCCGCACACGTTGGTACGTAGCTGGTACCGAATCGCATGATATTTGTCCGGGAAATCAAATACAACCCAAGGATTCATAACCAACGCTTCGAAATGATCAAGTTACATTTTTATGAATTTTATGGAAATTAAACTGGAATTCCGCCAGCCGTGCCTCTATTATTGCCTGCCACGGTCTAGGCCGGACACCTAGGTACGAAGCCGGTACCGGATCGCAAGACATTTTTCCGGGACATAAAACACAACCCAAAGAACCATAACCAACTCTTTGAAATGATCAAGTTACATATTTTGGCATTTTATGGCAATTAAACTAGAATTCCGCCTATCGTGCATGTATTATTGCCTGCCATGGTCCAGGCCAGACGCCTTGGTACGGAGCCAGTACCGGATCGCATGATATTTGTCCTGGACATCAAATACGTTCCAAGTAACCATAACCAACGCTTCAAAATGATCAAGTTAATTTTTTTTTGCATTTTATGGATATTAAACTGGAATTCCACCAATCGTGCCTTTATTATCGCCTGCCATGGTCCAGGCCGGACGCCTTGGTACAGAGACGGTACCGGATAACATGATATTTCTCCAGGACATCAAATACGACCCACAGAACCATAACCAACGCTTTGAAATGATCAAGTTACATTTTTTGGCGTTTTATGGCATTTAAACTGGAATTCCGCTAGTCGTGCCTCTTTTATCGCCTGCCGTGGTCCAGGCCGGACGCCTTAGTACGGAGCCGGTACTGAGTCGCATGATATTTGTCCGTGACATTAAATATGACCCAAGGAACCACAACCACTGCTTCGAAATGAGCAAGTTAAATGTTTTGACATTTTATGGAAATTAAACTTGAATTCCGCCAATCGTGCCTGTATTAGCGCATGCCATGGTCCAGGACGGACGCCTTGGTACGGTGCCGATACCGGATCGCATGATATTTGTCCTGGACATCAAATACGACCCAAGGAACCATAATCAATTCTTCGAAATGATCAAGTTACATTTTTCTTCATTTTATGGCGATTAAACAGGAATTCCGCCAGTCGTGCCTCTATTTTCGCCTGCCATGGTCCAGAGCGGACGCCTTGGTACAAAGGCAGTACTGGATCGCATGATATTTCTCCAGGACATCAAATACGACCCACATAACCATAACAACCGCTTTGAAATGATCAAGTTACATTTTTTAGCATTTTATGGCAATTAAACTGGAATTCCGACGGTCGTGCATCTATTATCGCCTGCCATGGTCCAGGCTGGACGCCTTGGTACAGAGACAGTATCGGATCACATGATATTTCTCCAGGACATCAAATACGATCCACAGAACCAAAACCAACGCTTTGAAATGATCAAGTTACATTTTTTGGCGTTTTATGGCAATTAAACTGGAATTCCGTCAGTCGTGCATGTATAATCGCCTGCCATGCTCCACGCTGGACGCCTTGGTACGGAGCCGGTACCGGATCATATGATATTTGTCCAGGATATAAAATATGACCCAAGGAACCATAACCAACACTTTGAAATGATCAAGTTACATTTTTTGGAATTTTATGGCAATTAAACTGGAATTCCGTCAGTCGTGCATGTATAATCGCCTGCCATGCTCCACGCTGGACGCCTTGGTACGGAGCCGGTACCGGGTCGCATGATATTTGTCTGTGACATTAAATATGACTCAAGTAACCATAACCAACACTTTGAAATGAGCAAGTTACATTTTTTGGCATTTTAGGGAAATTAAACTTGATTTTCGCTAGTCGTGCCTGTATTATCGCCATCCATGGTCCTGGCCGGACGCCTTGGTATGGAGCCGATGCCGGATCGCAAGATATTTTTCCGAGACATCGAATACAACCCAAGGAACCATAACCAACTCTTCAAAATGATCAAGTTCATTTTTTCGCATTTTATGGATATTAAACTAGAATTCCGCCAAGTCATGCTTGTATTATCACCGTCCATGGTCCAGGCCGGACGCCGTGGTACGTAACCGGTACCGAATCACATGATATTTTTCCGGGACATCAAATAAGACCCAAAGAACCATAACCAAAACTTCGAGATGATCAAGTTACATTTTTGGCATTTTATGGCAATTAAACTGGAATTCAGCCAGTCGTGCATGTATTATCGCCATCCATGGTCCAGGTCGGACGCCTTGGTATGGATCCGGTACCGGATCGCATGATATTTTTCCATGACATAAAATACAACCCAAGAAACCATAACCAACTCTTCGAAAGGATCAAATTACATTTTTTCAAATTTTATGGCAATTAAACTATAATTCCGCCAAGTCGTGCCTGCATTATCACGTTCCATGGTCCAGGCCGAATGCGTTGGTACGTAGCCGGTACCGAATCGCATGATATTTGTCCGGGAAATCAAATACAAACCAAGGATTCATAACCAATGCTTCGAAATGCTTAAGTTAAATTTTTTGGAATTTTATGGCAATTAAACTGGAATTCCGCCAGTCGTGCCCGTATTATTGCCTGCCATAGTCTAGGCCGGACGCCTTGGTACGGAGCTAGTACCGGATCACATGATATAAATCCAGGACATCAAATACAATCCAAGGAACCATCACCAATGCTTCAAAATGATCTAGTTAGTTTATTTTGTATTTTATGGCAATTAAACTGGAATTCCACTAGTCCTGCCTATATTATCGCCTGCCATGGTCGAGGCCGGACGCCTTGGTACAGAGACGTTACTGGATCGCATGATATTTCTCTAGGACATCAAATACAACCCAAGGACCCATAACCAACGCTTCGAGATAATCGAATTACATTTTTTGGTATTTTATGGCAATTAAACTGGAATTCCGGCAATCGTGCCTGTATTATCGCCTGCCGTGGTCCAGGCCCGATGCCTTGGTACGGAGCCGGTACCGGATCTCATGATATTTTTCCGGGACATCAAATACGACCCAAGGAACCATAACCAACGCTTCGCAATGATCAAGTTACATTTTTTGGTATTTTATGGCAATTAAACTGGAATTCCGTCAGTCGTGCATGTATTATCGCCTGCCATGATCCAGGCCGGACGCCTTGGTACGGAGCCGGTACCGGATCATATGATATTTGTCCGGGATATCAAATATTACCCAAGGAACCATAATCAACACTTTGAATTGAGCAAGTTATAAGTTTTGGCATTTTATGACAATTAAACAAGAATTCCGACAGTCGTGCCTGTATTATCGCCTTCCATGGTCCAGGCAGGACGCCTTGGTACGGAGCCGGTACCGGGTCACATGATATTTGTCCAGGATATGAAATATGACTCAAGGAACCATAACCAACGCTTCCAAATGATAAAGTTACATTTTTTAGCATTTTATGACAATTAAACTAGAATTCCGCCAGTCGTGCATGTATTATCGCCTGCCATGGTCCAGGCCGGGCGGGTTGGTACAGAGATGGTACTGGATCGCATGATATTTGTCCGGGATATTAAATATGACCAAGGAACCATAACCAACGCTTCGAAATGATCAAGTTATATTTTTTGGCATTTTATGGCAATTAAACTAGAATTCCGCCAGTTGTGTCTGTATTATCGCCTACCATGGTCCAGGTCGGACGCCTTGTTACGGAGCTGGTACCGGATCACATGATATTTCTCCTGGACATCAAATACGACCCACAAAAACATAACCAACGATTTGAAATGATCAAGTTATATTTTTTGGCATTTTATGGTAATTAAACTGGAATTCCGTGAGTCGTGCATGTATTATCGCCTGCCATGGTCCAGGCCGGATGCCTTGGTACGGAGCCGGTACCGGGTCGCATGATATTTGTCCGGGACATTAAATATGACCTAAGGCACCATAAATAACGCTTCAAAATGATCAAGTTACATTTTTTGGCATTTTATGGAAATTAAACTGGAATTTCGCTAGTCGTGCCTGTATTATCGCCATCCATGGTCCAGGCCGGACGCCTTGTTATGGAACCGGCACCGGATCGCATGATATTTTTCCGGGACATCAAATACAACCAGAGGACCATAACCAACTCTTCGAAATGATCAAGTTACATTTTTTGGCATTTTATGACATTTAAACTGGAATTCCGCCAAGTCGTGCTTGTATTATCGCCTGCCATGGTCTAGGCCGGATGCCTTGGTACAGAACGAGTACCGGATCGCATGATATTTGTCCGGGATATTAAATATGACCCAAGGAACCATAACCAACGCTTCCAAATGATCAAGTTACATTTTTTATAATTCTAGTGCAATTAAACTGGAATTCCGCCAGTCGTGCTTGTATTATCGCCTGCCATGGTCCAGGCCGGACACCTTGGTACGGAGCTGGTACCGGGTCAAATGATATTTGTCTGGGACATTAAATATGAACCAAGTAACCATAACCAAAACTTCGAAATGATCAAGTTATTTTTTTTGCATTTTATGGCAATTGAACTGGAATTGCGCCAGTCATGCCTGTATTATCGCCTTCCATGGTCCAGGTCGGACTCCTTGGTACGGAGCCTGTACAAAATCTCATGATATTTGTCCGAGACATCAAATACGACCCAAGGAACCATAACCAACACTTCGAAATGATCATGTTACATTTTTTGGTATTTTATGGCAATTAAACTTGCATTTCGCCAGTCGTGCCTGTATTATCGCCTACCATGGACCAGGTCGGACGCCTTGGTACAGGGCCGTTACCGGATCACATGATATTTTTATGGGACATCAAATACGACCCAAGGAACCATAACCAACACTTCGAAATGATCAAGTTACATTTTTTGGCATTTTATGGCAATTAAACTAGAATTCTGTCAGTCGTGCATGTATTATCGCCTGCCATGGTCCACACCGGACTCCTTGGTACAGAGCCGGTACCGGATCGCATGATATTTGTCCGGGATATCAAATATGACCCAAGGAACCATAACCAATGCTTAGAAATGATCAAGTTACATTTTTTGGTATATTATGGAAATTAAATTGGAATTCCGCCAGTCATGCCTATATTATCGCCTGCCATGGTCCCGGCCGGACGCCTTGGTATGGAGATGTTACTGGGTCGCATGATATTTGTGTGGGACATTAAATATGACCCAAGGAACCATAACTAATGCTTTGAAATGATCAATTTACATTTTTTTGTATTTTATGTCAATTAAACTGGAATTCCGACAGTCGTGCCTGTATTATCACCTGCCATGGTCCAGGCCGGACAACTAGGTACGAAGTCGGTACCGGGTCGCATGATATTTGTCCGGGATATGAAATATGACCCAAGGAACCATAACCAACGCTTCGAAATGATCAAGTTACTTTTTTTGGCATTTTATGGCAATTAAACTAGAATTCCGCCAGTTGTGCCTGTATTATCGCCTGCCATGGTCCAGGCCGGACACCTTGGTATGGAGCCGGTACCGGGTCGCATAATATATGTCCGGAACATTAAATATGACCCAAGGAACCATAACCAATGCTTCGAAATGATCAAGTTACATTTTTTGGCATTTTATGGAAATTGAACTGGAATTTCGCCAGTCATGCCTGTGTTATCGCCATCCATGGTCCAGGCCGGACGCCTTTGTATGGAGCCAGTACCGGAACGTATGATATTTTTCCGGGACATCAAATACAACCCAAGGAACCAAAAACTACTCTTCGAAATGATCAAGTTACATTTTTTGGCATTTTATGGCAATTAAACTAGAATCCCGCCAAGTCGTTCTTGTATTATCGCCTGCCATGGTCCAGGTTGGATGCCGTGGTACGTAGCCGGTACCGAATTGCATGATATTTTTCCAGGACATCAAATAAGACCCAAAGAACCATAACCAAAACATCGAAATGATCAAGTTACATTTTTTGGCATTTTATGGCAATTAAATTGGAATTCCACCAAGTCGTTCCTTTATTATCGCCTGCCATGGTCCAGGCCGGACGCCTTTGTATGGAGCCAGTACCGGAACGTATGATATTTTTCCGGGACATCAAATACAACCCAAGAAACCATAACCAACTCTTCGAAAGGATCAAGTTACATGTTTGGACATTTTATGGTAATTAAACTAGAATTCCGCCAAGTCGTTCCTACATTATCGCCTTCCATGGTCCAAGCCGGACGCCTTGGTACGTAGCCGGTACCGAATCGTGTGATATTTGTCCGGGACATCAAATACAACCCAAGTATTCATAACCAATGCTTGGAAATGATCAAGTTACAATTTTTGGAATTTTATGGCAATTAAACTGGAATTCCGCCAGTTGTGCCTGTATTATTACCTACCATAGTCCAGGCCGGACGCCTTGGTATGGAGCGGGTACCGGATCACATGATATTTATCCAGGACATCAAATACGACCCATGGAACCATAACGAATGCTTCGAAATGATCAAGTTACATTTTTTGGCATTTTATGGCAATTAAACAGAAATTCCGCCAGTCGTGCCTGTATTATCGCCTGCCATGGTCCAGGCCGGACGCCTTGGTACGGAGTCGGTACCAGATATCATGATATTTGTCTGGGACATCAAATACGACCTAAGGAACCATCACTAACGCTTAGAAATGATCAACTTACATTTTTTGGTATTTTATGGAAATTAAACTGGAATTCCGGCAGTCGTGCCTGTATTATCGCCTGCCATGGTCCAGGCCGGACGCCTTGGTACGGAGCCGGTAATGGATCGCATGATATATGTCCGAGATATCAAATATGACCCAAGGAACCATAACCAACACTTTGAAATGAGCAAGCTACTTTTTTGGCATTTTATGACAATTAAACTAGAATTCCGACAGTTGTGTCTGTATTATCGCCTCCCATGGTCCCGGCCGGACGCCTTGGTACGGAGCCGGTACCGGATCACATGATATTTGTCAGGGATATGAAATATGACCCAAGGAACCATAACCAATGCTTCAAAATGATCAAGTTACATTTTTTGGAATTTTATGGCAATTAAACTGAAATTCCACCAGTCCTGCCTCGATTATCGCCTGCCATGGTCCAGGACGGACCCCTTGGTACAAAGACGGTACCGGATCGCATGATATTTCTCCAGGACATCAAATACGACCCAAGGAACTATAACCAACGCTTCGAAATGATCAAGTTACATTTTTTGGCATTTTATGACAATTAAACTGGAATTCCGCCAGGTCGTGCTTGTATTATCGCCTGCCATGGTCCAGGCCGGACGTCGTGGTAAGGAGCCGGTACCGGATCTCATTATATCTTTTCGAGACATCAAATACGACCCAAGGAACTATAACCAACGCTTCGAAATGATCAAGTTACATTTTTTGGCATTTTATGACAATTAAACTGGAATTCTGCCAGTCGTGCCTATATTATCGCCTGCCATGGTCCAGGCCGGACGCCTTGGTACGGAGCTGGCACCGGATCACATGATATTTTTCCAGGACATCAAATACAACCAAAGGAACCATAACCAAGTCTTCGAAATGATTAAGTTACATTTTTTGGCATTTTATGGCAATTAAACTGGAATTCCACCAAGTCGTGCTTGTATTATTGCCTGCCATTGTCCAGGCCGGACGCCGTGGTCCGTTACGGTACCGAATCTCGTGATATTTTTCTGAGGACATCAAATACAACCCAAGGAACCATAACCAATTCTTCGAAATTATTAAGTTACATTTTTTTGGCATTTTATGGCAATTAAACTGGAATTCCACCAAGTCGTGCTTGTATTATCGCCTGCCATTGTCCAGGCCGAACGCCGTGGTACGTAACGGTACCGAATCGCATGATATTTTTCCGGGACATCAAATATGACCCAAGGAACCATAACCAAAACTTCGAAATGATAAAGTTACATGTTTTAGCATTTTATGGCAATTAAACTGGAATTCCGCCAAGTCGTGCCTTATTATCGCCTGCCGTGGTCCAGGCCTGACGCCGTGGTACGTAGCCGGTACCTAATCGCATGATATTTCTCCGGGACATCAAATATTACCCTAGGAACCATAACCAAAACTTCAAAATTATCAAGTTAGATTTTTTCGCTTTTTATGGCAATTAAACTTGAATTCCGCTAATCGTGCCTGTATTATCGCTATCCATGGTCCAGGCCGGATGCCTTGGTATGGATCCGGTACCGGATCACATGATATTTGTCAGGGACATTAAATACAACCCAAGAAACCATAACCAACTCTTCGAAAGGATCAAGTTACATTTTTTGTCATTTTATGGCAATTAAACTAGAATTCCGCCAAGTCGTGCCTGCATTATCGCCTTCCATGGTCCAGGCCGGACGCCTTGGTACGTAGCCGGGACCGAATTGCATGATATTGTCCGAGACATCAAAGAAAACCTAACGATTCATAACCAACGCTTCGAAATGATCAAGTTATATTTTTTGGAGTTTTATGGCAATTAAACTGGAATTCCGCCAGCCGTGCCTGTATTATTGCCTGCCATAGTCCAGGACGGACACCTTGGTACGGAGCCAGTGCCGGATCACATGATATTTTTCCGGAACATCAAATACGACCCAAGGAAGCATAACCAATGCTTCAAAATGATAGAGTTACATTTTTTGGTATTTTATGGCAATTAAACTGGAATTCCGCCAGTCCTGCCTGTATTAGCGACTGCCATGGTCCAGGCCGGATGCCTTGGTACAAAGACAGTACCGGATCATATGATATTTCTCCAGGACATCAAATACGACCCACAGAACCATAACCAACGCATAGAAATGATAAAGTTACATTTTTGGCATTTTATGGCAATTAAACTGGAATTTCCCCAGTCGTGCCTGTATTATCGCCATCCATGATCCAGGCCGGACGCCTTGGTATGGAGACGGCACCGGATCACATGATATTTTTCCGGGACATCAAATACAGCCCAAGGAACCATAACCAACTCTTCGAAATGATCAAGTTACATTTTTTGGAATTTTATGGCAATTAAACTGGAATTTCCCCAGTCGTGCCTGTATTATCGCCATCCATGATCCAGGCCGGACGCCTTGGTATGGAGACGGCACCGGATCACATGATATTTTTCCGGGACATCAAATACAGCCCAAGGAACCATAACCAACTCTTCGAAATGATCAAGTTATATTTTTTGTCATTTTATGGAAATTAAACTGGAATTCCGCCAAGTCGTGCTTGTATTATCTCCTGCCATGGTCCAGGATGGACGCCGTGGTACGTAACCGGTACCAAATCGCAGGATATTTTTCCGGGACATCACATATGACCCAAGGAACCATAACCAAAACTTCGAAATGATCAAGTTACATTTTTTGACATTTTATAGCAATTAAACTGGAATTCTGCCAAGTCGTGCCTTTCTTATCGCCTGCCATTGTCCAGGCCGAACGCCGTGGTACGTAGCCGATACCGAATCGCATGATATTTTTCCTGGTCATCAAATATGACCCTAGGAACCATAACCAAAACTTCGAAATGATCAAGTTACATTTTTTGGCTTTTTATGGCAATTAAACTGGAATTCAGCCAGTCATGTCTGTATTATCGCCATCCATGGTCCAGGCCGGACGCCTTGGTATGGATCCGGTACTGGATCACATGATATGTGTCCGGGACATCAAATAAAACCGAAGAAACCATAACCAACTCTTAGAAAGGATCAAGTTACAACTTTTGGAATTTTATAGCAATTAAACTAGAATTCCCCCAAGTCGTGCCTGCTTTATCGCCTTCCATGGTCCAGGCCGGATGCCTTGGTACGTAGCCGGTACCGAATCACATGATATTTGTCTGGGACATCAAATACAACCCAAGGATTTATAACCAACGCTTCGAAATGATCAAGTTACATTTTTTGGAATTTTATGGCAATAAAACTGGAATTCCGCCAGCCGTGCCTGTATTATTGCCTACCATAGTCCAGGCCGGACGCCTTGGTATGGAGCCGGGACCGGATCACATCATATTTATCCAGGACATCAAATACGACCCAAGGAATCATAACCAACGCTTCGAAATGATCAACTAACATGTTTTGGAATTTTATGGCAAGTAACAGGATTTCCGCCAGTCGTGCCTGTATTATTGCCTGCCATGGTCCAGGCCGGACGCCTTGGTACGGAACCGGTACTGGATATCATGATATTTGTCCGGGACATCAAATACGACCAAAGGAACCATAACCAACGCTTCGAAGTGATCAAGTTAAATATTTTTGTGTTTTATGGCAATTAAACTGGATCCGCTAGTCGTGCCTATATTATGGCCTGCCATGGTCCAGGCCGGACGCCTTGGTACGCTGCTGGTACCGTATCTCATGATATTTTTCCGGGACATCAAATACGACCCAAGGAACCATAACCAACACTTCGCAATGATCAAGTTACCGTTTTTGGCATTTTATGGAAATTAAACTGGAATTCCGTCAGTCGTGCATGCATTATCGCCTGCCACGGACCAGGCTGGATGCCTTCGTACGGAGCTAGTACCGGATCGCATGATATTTGTCCGGGATATCAAATATGACCCAAGGAACCATAACTAATGCTTCGAAATTATCAAGTTACATTTTTTGGCATTCTATGGAATTTAAATTGGAATTCTGCCAGTCGTTCCTGTATTAGTGCCTGCCATGGCCTAGGCCGGACGCCTTGGTACGGGGCCGGTACCGGATCACATGATATATGTCCTGGACATCATATACGATCCAAGGAACCATAACTAACGCTTCGAAATGATAGAGTTACATTATTTGGCATTTTATGCAAATTAAATTGGAATTCCGCCAGTCGTGCCTGTATTATCGCCATCCATGGTCCAGGCTGGACGCCTTGGTATGGAGCCAGTACCGGATCGCATCATATTTTTCCTGGACATCAAATACAACTCAAGAAACCATAACCAACTCTTCGAAATGATCAAGCTACATTTTTGGCATTTTATGGAAATTAAACTGGAAATCCGTCAGTCGTGCATGTATTATCGCCTGCCACGGTCCAGGCCGGATGCCTTGGTACGGAGCCGGTACCGGATTGCATGATATTTGTCCGGGATATCAAATATGACCCAAGGAACCATAACCAACGCTTTGAAATGAGTAAGTTAAAGTTTTTGGCATTTTATGACAATTAAACTAGAATTCTGACAATCGTGCCTGTATTATCGCCTGCCATGGTCAAGCTAGATGCCTTGGTACCGAGCCGGTACCGGGTCACATGATATTTGTCCGGGATATGTAATATGACCCAAGAAACCATAACCAACACTTCGAGATGATCAAGTTACATTTTTTGGTATTTTATGGGAATTAAACTGGAATTCTGTCAGTCGTGCATGTATTATCGCCTGCCATGGTCCAGGCCGGACGCCTTGGAACGGAGTCGGTACCGGATCGCATGATATTTCTCCGGGAAATAAAATATTACCCGAGGAACCATAACTAACGCTTTGAAATGATCAAGTTACATTTTTTGGCTTTTTATAGCAATTAAATAGGAATTCCGACAATCGTGCCTGTATTATCGCCTGCCATGGTCCAGGTCGGAGCCCTTGGTACGGAGCCGGTACCGAATCTCACTATATTTATCTAATACATCAAATACGATACAAGGAACCATAACTAACGCTTCAAAATGATCACGTTACATTTTTTTGCATTTTATGGCATATAAACTGGAATTTCGCCAGTCATGCCTGTATAATCGCCTGCTATGGTCCAGGCCGGACACCTTGGTACAGAGCCGTTACCGTATCACATGATATTCTTCCGGGACATCAAATACAACCCAAGTAACCATAACCAACACTTCAAAANCCGTACCGGATCGCATGATATTTGTCCGGGATATACAATATGACCCAAGGAACCATAACCAACGCTTTGAAATGAGTAAGTTACAGTTTTTGGCATTTTATGACAATTAAACTAGAATTCTGACAATCGTGCCTATATTATCGCCTGCCATGGTCAAGGCCGGACGCCTTGGTACTGAGCCGGTACCGGGTCACATAATATTTTTCCGAGATATGAAATATGACCCAAGGAACCATAACCAACGCTTCGAAATGATCAAGTTATATTTTTTGGCATTTTATGGCAATTAAACTCGAATTCCGCAAGTCGTGCCTGTATTATCGCCTGCCATGGTCCAGGCCGGACGCCTTGATACGGAGATGGTACTGGGTCGCATGATATTTTTTCAGGATATTAAATACGACCCATGGAACCATAACCAATGCTTCGAAATGATCAAGTTATATTTTTTGGCATTTTATGGCAATTAAATTGGAATTCCGCCAAGTCGTGCTTGTATTATCGCCTGCCATGGTCCAGGCCGGATGCCTTGGTACGGAGCCGTTATCGGATCGCATGATATTTCTCCGGGACATTAAATACGACCCAAGGAACCATAACCGATGCTTCTAAATGATCAAGTTGCATTTTTTGGCATTTTATGGCAATTAAACTGGAATTCCGTTAGTCGTGCCTGTATTATCGCCTGCCATGGTCCAGGTCGGACTCCTTGGTACGGAGCCGGTACCGAATCTCATGATATTTGTCCGAGACCTCAAATTAAACATAAGGAACCATAACCAACACTTCGAAATTATCAAGTTACATTTTCTGGCATTTTATGGCAATTAAACTGGAATTCCGTTAGTCGTGCCTGTATTATCGCCTGCCATGGTCCAGGCACGACGCCTTGTTAGGGATCCGGTACCGGATCACATGATATTTGTCCGGGATATAAAATATGACCCAAGTAACCATAACTAACACTTTGAAATGATTAAGTTACATTTTTTGGCATTTTATAGCAATTAAATAGGAATTCCGACAATCGTGCCTATATTATTGCCTGCCATGGTCCAGGCCGGACGCCTTGGTAAGGAGCCGGTACCGGGTCGCATGATATTTGTCCGCAACATTAAATATGACCCAAGGAACCATAACCAACACTTCGAAATGATCAAGTTACATTTTTTGGCATTTTATGGCAATTAAACTGGAATTCCACCAGTGGTGCCTGTATTAGCGCCTGCCATGGTCCAGGTCGGATGCCTTGTTACGGAGTCAGTACCGGATCGCATGTAATTTGTCCTAGACATCAAATACGAACCAAGGAACCATAACCAACTCTTTGAAATGATCAAGTTACATTTTTGCCATTTTATGGCAATTAAACTTGAATTCCGCCTATCTTGCCTCTATTATCGCCTACCATGGTCCAGGCCGGACGCCTTGGTACAAAGCCGGTACCCGATCGCATGATATTTCTCAAAGACATCAAATAAGACCCACGGAACCATAACCAACCGCTTCGAAATGATCAAGCTACATTTTTGGCATTTTATGGCAATTAAATTGGAAATCCGTCAGTCGTGCATGTATTATCGCCTGCCACGGTCCAGGCCGGACGCCTTGGTACGGAGACGATACCGGATCGCATGATATTTGTCCGGGATATCAAATATGACCCAAGGAACCATAACCAACGCTTTGAAATGAGTAAGTTAAAGTTTTTGGCATTTTATGACAATTAAACTAGAATTCCGACAATCGTGCCTGTATTATCGCCTGCCACGGTCAGGGCCAGATGCCTTGGTACCGAGCCGGTACCGGGTCACATGATATTTGTCCGGGATATGTAATATGACCCAAGGAACCATAACCAACACTTCGAGATGATCAAGTTACATTTTTTGGCATTTTATTGGAATTAAACTGGAATTCCGTCAGTCGTGCATGTATTATCGCCTGCCATGGTCCAGGCCGGACGCCTTGGAACGGAGTCAGTACCGCATCGCATGATATTTGTCCGGGATATAAAATATTACCCGAGGAACCATAACTAACGCTTTGAAATGATCAAGTTATATTTTTTGGCTTTTTATAGCAATTAAATAGGAATTCCGACAATCGTGCCTGTATTATCGCCTGCCATGGTCCAGGTCGGAGCCCTTCGTACGGAGCCGGTACCGAATCTCACTATATTTATCTAAGACATCAAATACGATACAAGGAACCATAACTAACGCTTCGAAATGATCACGTTACATTTTTTGGCATTTTATGGCATATAAACTGGAATTTCGCCAGTCATGCCTGTATAAGCGCCTGCTATGGTCCAGGCCGGACACCTTGGTACAGAGCCGTTACCGTATCACATGATATTCTTCCGGGACATCANAAGTCGTGCCTGTATTATCTCCTGCCATGGTCCAGGCCGGACGCCTTGGTACGGAGATGGTACTGGGTCGCATGATATTTTTTCGGGACATTAAATACGACCCATGGAACCATAACCAACGCTTCGAAATGATCAAGTTATATTTTTTGCATTTTATGGCAATTAAATTGGAATTCCGCCAAGTCGTGCTTGTATTATCGCCTGCCATGGTCCAGGCCGGACGCCTTGGTACGAAGCCGTTATCGGATCGCATGATATTTTTCTGGGACATTAAGTACGACCCAAGGAACAATAACCGATGCTTCTAAATGATCAAGTTGCATTTTTTGGCATTTTATGGCAATTAAACTGGAATTCCGTCAGTCGTGCATGTATTATCGCTAGCCATGGTCCAGGCCAGACACTTTGGCATGGAGCCGGTACCGGACCGCATGATATTTATTCGGGATATCAAATATGACCCAACGAACCATAACCAACACTTCGAAAAGATCAAGTTACATTTTTTGGCATTTTATGGCAATTAAATTGGAATTCCGCCAAGTCGTGCCTTTATTATCGCCTGCCATGGTCCAGGCCGGACGCCGTGGTACGTAGCCAGTACCGAATCACATGATATTTTTACGAGACATAAAATATGACCCAAGGAACCATAACCAATGCTTCGAAATGATCAAGTTACATTTTTTGGTATTTTATGGCAATTAAATTGGAATTCCGCAATCATGCCTGTATTATCGCCTTCCATGGTCCAGGTCGGACTCCTTGGTACGGAGCCGGTACCGAATCTCATGATATTTGTCCGAGACCTCAAATACGACATAAGGAACCATAACCAACACTTCGAAATTATCAAGTTACATTTTTTGGCATTTTATGGCAATTAAACTGGAATTCCGTTAGTCGTGCATGTATTATCGCCTGCCATGGTCCAGGCACGACGCCTTGTTAGGGATCCGATACCGGATCACATGATATTTTTCCGGGATCTAAAATATGACCCAAGGAACCATAACTAACACTTTGAAATGATCAAGTTACATTTTTTGGCATTTTATGGCAATTAAACTGGAATTCCGTTAGTCGTGCCTGTATTAGCGCCTGCCATGGTCCAGGTCGGATGCCTTGTTACGGAGTCAGTACCGGATCGCATGATAATTTTCCTAGACATCAAATACGACCCAAGGAACCATAACCAACGCTTTGAAATGATCAAGTTACATTTTTGCCATTTTATGGCAATTAAACTGGAATTCCGCCTATCTTGCCTCTATTATCGCCTACCATGGTCCAGGCCGGACGCCTTGGTACAAAGCCGGTACCCGATCGCACGATATTTCTCCAAGACATCAAATAAGACCCACAGAACCATAACCAACCGCTTCGAAATGATCAAACTACATTTTTTGGCATTTTATGGCAATTAAACTGGAATTCCGCCAGTCGTGCATGTATTATCGCCTGCCATGGACTAGGTCGGACGCCTTGGTACGGAGCTGGTACCGGATCTCATGATATTTATCCGGGACATCAAATACGACCCAAGGAACCATAACCAACGCTTCGAAATGATCAAGTTAATTTTTTTGACATTTTATGGCAATTAAACTAGAATTCCGTCAATCGTGCATGTATTATCGCCTGCCATTGTCGAGGCCGGACGCCTTGGTATGGAGCAGGTACCGGATCGCATGATATTTGTCCCGGATATCAAATATGACCCAACGAACCATAACCAACGCTTCGAAATGATCTAGTTAGATATGTTGGCATTTTATGGCAATTAAACTGAAATTCCGCCAGTCGTGACTTTATTATCGCCTGCCATGGTCCAGGCCGGACACCTTAGTACGAAGCCGGTACCGGGTCGCATGATATTTTTCTGAGACATTAAATATGACCCAAGGAACCATAACCAACGCGGAATGATCAAGTTACATGTTTTGGCATTTTACGGCAATTAAACTGTAATTCCGCCAGTCGTGCATGTATTATCGCCATCCATGGCCCTGGCCGGACGCCTTGGTATGGAGCCGGTACCGGATCGCATGATATTTTTTTGGAAAATCAAATACAACCCAAGGAACAATAACCAACTCTTCAAAATGATCAAGTTACATTTTTTGGCATTTTCTGGCAATTAAACTTGAATTCCGCCAAGTCATGCCTGTATTATCGCCTGCCATGGTCCAGGCCGAACGCAATGGTACGTAGCCGGTACCGAATCACATGATATTTTTCCGGGACATAAAATATGACCAAAGGAACCATAACCAAGATTTCAAAATGATCAAGTTACATTTTTTGGTATTTATGGCAATTAAACTGGAATTCGGCCAGTCGTGCCTGTATTATCGCCATCCATGGTCCAGGCCTGGCGCCTTGGTATGGATCCGATACCGGATCGCGTGGTATTTGTCCAGGACATCAAATACAACCCAAGAAACCATAACCAACTCTTCTAATGGATAAAGTTACATTTTTTAGCAGTTTATGGCAATTAGCTAGAATTCCGCCAAGTCGTGCCTTCATTATCGCCTTCCATGGTCCAGGCCGGACGACATGGTATGTAGCCGGTACCGAATCGCATGATATTTCTCCGGGACATCAAATACAACCCAAGGATTCATAACCAATGCTTCGAAATGATCAAGTTACATTTTTTGGCATTTTATGGCAATTAAACTGGAATTGCGCCAATCATGCCTATATTATATCGCCTGTCGTGGTCCAGGTCGGACGCCTTGGTACGGAGCTAGTACCGAATCGCATGATATTTGTCTGGGACAATAAATACAACCCAAGGAACCATAACCAACGCTTCGAAATGATAAAGTTATATTTTTTAGCATTTATGGCAATTAAACTGGAATTTCGTCAGTCGTGCCTCTATTATTGCCTGCCATGGTCCAGGACGGACGCCTTGGTACAGAGCTGGTACCGGATCGTATGATATTTGTCTGGGACATTAAATATGACCCAAGGAACCATCACTAACGCTTAGAAATGATCAAGTTCCATTTTTTGGCATTTTATGGCAATTAAACTGGAATTCCGCCAGTCGTGCCTGTATTATCGCCTGCCACGGTCCAGGCCGGACGCATTGGTACGGAGCCAGTACCGGATAGCATGATACTTGTCCGGGAAATCAAATACGACCAAAGTAACCATAACCAACGCTTCGAAATGATCATGTTATATTTTTTTGGCATTTTATGGCAATTAAACTGGAATTCTGCCAGTCGTGCCTGTATTATCGCCTGCCATGGTCCAGGCCGGATGCCTTGATACAGCGCCGGTACCGGATCGCATGATATTTATCCAGGACATCAAATACGACCCAGGGAACCATAACTAACAATCTGAAATGATCAATTTACATAGTTTTTGGCATTTTATAGCAATTAAACTGGAATTCTGTCAGTCGTGCTTGTATTATCGCCTGCCATGGTCCAGGCAAGAGGCCTTGGTACGGAGCCGGTACCAGATCGCATGATATTTGTTCGGGACATCAAATACGGCCAAAGGAACCATAAACAACGCCTTCGAAATGATTAAGTTACATTTTTTGGCATTTAATGAAATTATACTGGAATTTCGCTAGTCGTGCCTGTATTAGCGCCTGCCATGGTCCAGGTCGGATGCCTTGGTACGAATACGGTACCGGATCGCATGATATTTGACTGGGACATCAAATACGACCCAAGGAACCATAACCAACGCTTCGAAATGATCAAGTTATATTTTTTTTGCATTTTATGGCAATTAAACTGGAATTCCGTGAGTCGTGCCTCTATTATCGCCTGTCATGGTCCAGGCCGGATGCCTTGGTACAGAGTCGGTACCGGATCACATGATATTTATCCAGGACATCAAATACGACCCATGGAACCATAACCAACAATCTGAAATGATCAAGTTACATATTGTTTTGCATTTTATGGCAATTAAACTGGAATTCTAACAGTCGTGCCTGTATTATCGCCTACCATGGTCCAGGCCAGAGGCCTTGGTATGGAGCCGGTACCAGATCGCATGATATTTGTCCGGGACATCAAATACGACCAAAGGAACCATAAACACCTCTTCGTAATGATCAAGTTACATTTTTTGGCATTTTATGGCAATTATACTGGAATTCCGCCAGTCGTGCCTGTATTATCGTCTGCTATGGTCCAGGCCGGAGGCCTAAGTATGGAGCCGGTACCGAATCTCATGGTATTTTTTTGGGACATTAAATACGACCCAAGAAACCATAAACAACGCTTCGAAATAATCATGTTACATTTTTTGGCATTTTATGGCAATTAAACTGAAATTCCGCCAGTCGTGCCTGTATTATCGCCTGCCATGGTCCAGGCCGGACGCCTTTGTATGGAACCGGTATCGGATAGCATGATATTTGTCCGGGACAGAAAATACGATCCAAGCAAACCTAACCAATACTTCAAAAAGATCAAGTTACATTTTTTGGCACTTTATGGCAATTAAACTGGAATTCCGCTAGTCGAGTCTGTAATATCTCCTCCCATGGTCCAGGCCGGACGCCTTGGTACAGAGCTGGTACCGGATCGTATGATATTTGTCCAGGACATTAAATATGACCCAAGGAACCATAATATACGCTTTGAAATGATCAATTTGCATTTTTTGGCAATTAAACTGGAATTCCGCCAGTCGTGCCTGTATTAGCGCCTGCCATAGTCTAGGTCGGACACCTTGGTACGGAGCCAATACCGGATCGCATGATATCTGTCCTGGACATCAAAATATGACCCAAGGAACCATAACCAACAATTCGAAATGATCAAGTTATATTTTTTGGCATTTTATGGCAATTAAACTGGAATTTCGCTAGTCGTGCCTGTATTATCGCCTGCCATGGTCTAGGCCGGACGCCTTGGTACAGAGCAGGTACTGGATCGCATGATATTTCTCTAGGACATCAAATACGACACATGGAACTATAACCAACACTTTGAAATGATCAAGTTACATATTTTTGGCATTTTATGGAAATTAAACTGGAATTCTGACAGTCGTGCCTGTAGTATCGCCTGCCATGGTCCAGGCCGGAAGCCTTGGTATGGAGTTACCAGATCGCATGATATTTGACCGGGACACCAAATACGACCAAAGGAACCAAAATAACGCTTCGAAATGATCAAGTTAAATTTTTTAGCATTTTATGGCAATTATACTGGAATTCCGCCAGTCGGGCATGTATTATCGCCTGCCATGTTCCAGGTCGGACGCCTTGGTATGGAACCGGTATCGGATCGCATGATATTTGTCCGGGAGATCAAACACGACCAAAGGAACCATAAAAAATACTTCGAAATGATCAAGTTACATTTTTTGGCATTTTATGGCAATTAAACTAGAATTCCGCCAATCGTGCATGTATTATCGCCTGCCATGGTCCAGGCCAGACGCCTTGGTATGGAGTCGGTATCGGATATTATGGTATTTGTCCGGGACATCAAATATGACCCAAGGAACCATAACCAACACTTCGAAATGATCAAGTTATATTTTTTGGAATTTTATGGCAATTAAACTGGAATTCTGTCAGTCGTGCCTCTATTATTGCCTGCCATGGTCCAGGCCGGACGCCTTGGTACAGCGCCGATATCGAATCGCATGATATTTCTCCAAGACATCAAATACGACCCACGAAACCATAACCAACGCTCTGAAATGATCAAGTTACATATTTTTGGCATTTTATGGAAATTAAACTGGAATTCCGATAGTCGTGCCTTTTATTATCGCGTGCCATGGTACAAGCCGGACGCCTTGGTACGGAGCCGGTATCGCGTCGCATGATATTGTCCTGGATTTGAAATATGATCCAAGGAACCATAACCAACGCTTCGAAATGATCATGTTACATTTTTTGGCATTTTATGGAAATTAAACTGGAATTCCGATAGTCGTGCCTTTTATTATCGCGTGCCATGGTACAAGCCGGACGCCTTGGTACGGAGCCGGTACCGGATCATATGATATTTCTCTGGGACATCATATACGAACCAAGGAACCATAACCAATGCTTCGAAATTATCAAGTTACATTTTTTGGCATTTTTATGGGCATTAAACTGGAATTTCGCCAGTCGTGCCTGTATTATAGCCTGCCATGGTCTAGGCCGGACGCTTTGGTATGGAGCCGATACCGGATTGCATGATATTTTTCCACGACCCAAGTAACCATAACCAACTCTTCGAAATGGTTAAGTTACATTTTTTAGCATTTTATGGCAATTAAACT
>ML340306.1:0-18300 GCA_005239505.1 Nicotiana paniculata
TGCTTTTCGTACGAGATATGGCCATTATGAGTTCCTGGTGATGTCCTTTGGGTTGACTAATGCCCCAGCAGCCTTTATGGACTTGATGAATATGGTGTTTAGGTCGTATATTGATTCCTTCATCATTGTCTTCATTGATGACATTTTGATTTACTCCCGTAGCCTGGGGGAGCACGAGCAGCATTTAAGAGTTGGGCTCCAGACCTTGCGAGAGCAGAATGTATACGCTAAATTCTCCAAGTGTGACTTTTGGTTGGATTCCATGGAATTTTTAGGGCATGTGGTATCCGGAGAGGGTATAAAGGTTGATCCTTAGAAGATCGAGGCAGTTCAGAGTTGGTCGTGTCCTACGTCAGTTACTGAGATCAGGAGCTTTTTGGGCCTAGCAGGTTATTATCGCTGATTCCTGGAGGGTTTCTCTTCTATTGCAGCTCCATTTACCAAATTGACTTAGAAGAATGCCCCATTTCGATGGTCTGACGAGTGTGAGGCGAGCTTTCAGAAGCTCAAGACAGCATTGACCTCAGCGCCAGTTCTAGTATTGCAATCCGGTTCTGGGAGGTACACGGTGTATTGTGACGCTTCGCGTGTCAGGCTAGGATGTGTGTTGATGCAGGATGGAAGGTTTATTGATTATGCTTCACGCCAGCTGAAGATTCATGAAAAGAACTATCATGTGCACGATTTGGAGTTAACAGCGATTGTTCGTGGTTTGAAGATTTGGTGGCAGTACTTGTATGGTGTATCTTGTGAGGTCTACACTGACCACCGCAGTTTGAAATATTTACTTAAGCAGAGGGACCTTAACTTGAGACAGCGGAGGTGGCTTGAGTTGTTAAAGGACTATGATCTCACTATTCTATATCACCCGGGCAAGGAAAATGTAGTAGCGGATGCTTTGAGCAGGCGGGCATCTAGTTATGGGTAGTTTGGCCTACATTACAGCGGAGGAGAGACCTTTAGCCTTGGATATTCAGTCCCTGGCCACCCGGTTGGTGAGATTGGACCTTTCAGAGCCTCGGCGAGTCTTAGCTCATATGATTGCTCAGTCTTCATTATTAGGAGAGATTAAGGCTCGACAGTTTGATGACCCATGTTTGACACAACTTCGGGATACCGTGGTCTAGGGCAGGGCCAAGGATGTTACCTTGGGAGAGTATGGTGTTATGATACTCCAGGGCAAGTTGTGTGTTCCTGACATTGATGGCCTGAGGGAGAGGATTCTAGCCGAGGCGCACAGTTCACGGTATTCTATTCATCCAGGGGTGACGAAGATGTATCGTGATATGAGGGAGCATTATTGGTGGAGGCGGATGAATAAGGATATTGTGCAGTATGTAGCTCGGTGCCTTAATTGTCAGCAGGACAAGTACGTGCACCAGAAGCTAGGAGGCCTACTTCAGTAGATTCCCATTCCGGAGTGGAAGTGGGAGCGTATCACCATGGAATTCATAGTTGGGTTGCCTCGAACCTTACGGAAGGTTGACGCGGTTTGGTTCATTGTGGATAGGTTGACCAAATCGGCACATTTCATTCCTGTGGCTACTACTTACACTACGGAGAGACTGGCTCAGATTTACCTTCAAGAGATAGTCCGGTTGCATAGCGTGCCGGTGTCTATTATTTCATATCGGGGTCCTCAGTTCACTTCGCACTTCTAGAAATCTTTGCACAGCGAGATGGGTACTCGGATAGACCTCAGTTCGGGCTTTCACCCTCAGACTGATGGCCAGTCAGAGCATACAATTCAGATTTCTAGAGGATATGCTCAGGGCTTGCGTGATTGATTTCAGGGTTCAGTGGGACCAGTTCCTACCTTTGGTGGAGTTTGCATACAATAATAGTTATCAGTCTAGCATCGAGATGGCTCCATTTGAGGCTTTATATGGTCAGCGATGTCGTTATCTGATTGGGTGGTTTGAGCCTGGTGAGCCCAAGTTATACGGTACAGAATTGGTCAGAGATGCCTTGGAAAAGGTGAAGATTACTCAGGAGAGGCTCCGTACAGCACAGTCTAGGCAGAAGAGCTACGTAGATCAGTGGGCACGTGATGTATCCTTCATGGAGGGAGATAAGGTTATATTGAAGGTTTCGCCGATGAAGGGAATTATGAGATTCAGGAAGAAGGGCAAGCTGAGCCCCAGGTTTATAGGTCCTTTCGAGGTGTTGAAGCGGGTTGGAGAGGTTGCTTATGAGCTTACCTTGCCTCCAGCCTTATCAGGAGTTCACCCAATTTTTCATGTTTCCATGCTTCGGAGGTACCGTGCCGACTTCTCGCACGTTGTCAATTACAGCACGATTCAGTTAGATGATAAGTTGGGCTACAAGGAGGAGCCAATGGCTATTGTTGATAGGTAGGACCGCCAGTTGAGTTCTAAGTCAATTTCTGCAGTTAAGGTCCAGTGGAGGGGCCAACCAGTTGAGGAGGCGACTTGGGAGTCCGAGCAGGACATGCGGAGCAGATATCCACAGCTATTCAGTACTCCAGGTACGATTCTAGACCCGTTCGGGGACGAACGTTTATTTAAGAGGGGGAGAGTGTAACGACCCAGCCGGTCATTTTTCGTATTAGGATTCCGTCCCTTTAAATAAAAACTTCCATAGCGGCTATTCGTTCTTTATGACTTGCAGGAGCGAGTGGTTCGGGATTTGGGAATGGTCTCAGTGGTTTAGGAACACTTGGTTCCTTAAGGTTGGCCTATTTAGCTAAGTTTGACTTCGGTCAACATTTTGAGCAAACGACCTCGGAATCGAGTTCTGACAGCTCCATTAGCTTTGTATGATGATTTCGGACTTGGGCGTATGTTCGGCTCGGGTTTTCGATGACCCGGGAGCATTTCGGCGCTCGAAATGGAAATCAGGATTTCCTTATATTTGAAATTTGGTTTGGGATGTGATTTTGTGTTATCGAGGTCTGAATGGAATTTCGGGACCAGGAATAGTTCCGTATAGTCATTTATGACTTGTCTGCAAAATTTGAAGTCATTCCGAGTAGTATAGGCTTGTTCGGTGCATTGAAGTGAATTCTAGAATTCCAAGTTCTTAAGTTTGATTCAATTTAGTTTTGGGGTTGAATTTTGAGTTTCCTTATTGTTTTTCATGCGGAATCTTGAGCGAGTCCGAATCATGAATACAGACTTGACGGTGCTTTTGGACGGGGTCCTGAGGGGCTCGGGGGTGTTTTAGACCCCGGGAGCTAAGTTGGAAAACCAGAAAATCTACTATCTGGTTTCCTTCTCTGCGATCGCAGAAGGAGGGTTGCGATCGCGGAAGAGGATTTTTGCTGGGCTGTTGATTGTTCTCTGCGATTGCAGCCTTCCCTTTGTGATCGCAAAGGTCTGGGTTCCGCACCTTCGCGATCGCAGCCTTTTCTGGCGATCGCAGTGAATCGCATCTGGTCTGGGTGAGTTTATTCCTCGCGATCGCAGGACCTCTGCCGCGATCACAGAGGTCAGGTGAGTTGGTCTCCGCTATCGCAGGCCTCAGGTCGCGATTGCATAGAAGCATCACCTGGATGGTCTCTTTTAATACGGGACTTAGCCATAATCCCTCATTTTCATCTTCTTCCTCAAGATTTTAGAGAGCATTTCAAGAGCCCTTCCTCCATTGTTTTGAGGTAAGTAAATTCCATAGTTTTCATGATTATAACATCAATTCCTAATGAAATTCTCTTCTAAATTACCTCAAAAATTCATGGAAATTGATAGAAATTTAGGGATTTTGATTATATTGTGGGATCGGGTCGTACGCCACGACAGAGTGATGATTGATTATATTGTGGAATCGGGTTGTACGCCATGTCGAGATTGAGATTACAGGATGGGATCGGGCTGTACGCCATGGCGAGATTGAGATTTAAAGGATGGGATCGAGTCGTACGCCACGGCAATGTTGAGACTACAGGATGGGATTGGGCCGTACGCCACGGCGGATATCAGCCTTGGTGGATTTTGGCTTGTTATTTGATGTCTAATATCGATGTACTTGGTTATTTGTCTTCAATGCCTATTGTTTTCCTTTTATCTTGCTTACTTTATTACTGTTGGACCTTAGTGAGTATCGAGTCGACTTCTCGTCACTACTTCTTCGAGATTAGGCGGATACTCACTAGGTACATATTTATGTATGTACTCAAGCTGAACTTTCTTTTCTTCTGTACTTGACTGTACAGGTCCGGAGGTTGGCACGTCTGATCATCAGTCCGGTGCCAGATACTGACCGGGGTTGGTTATACTTCAGGTGAGCTGCTCTTCCTGGCGATTTCCTGGCAGCACCTTGGAGTTTCCTTTTGTTATTTTCCCCGTCTATTTCATTCAGACTATGGGATTGTATATATTTATGTATTCTGATGTATCCTGATAGTTGCCCGCGACACTCGTGACACTAGTTCCTGACACACGTGTGCGTACATTTTGGGATTTTGTGGCTGCATTCTCAAACATATGCTTATCTTTTGACTCACGTATTAGATGTCTTATTTTCACGTCATCGGCTTATATCATGTAAATAAATGTTTAAAACTGGTAAAAGTTGGATTATTTAATCACATGGGAAGGGTAATACTTAGTAGAATTTATGTTGGCTTGCCTAACCCTGTTGTTGGACGCCATCACGACCCGTGTGGGAAATTGGGTCGTGACAAAAAAAGTTCAAATTATGCTAAGTATAGATGCTAGTGTCACAATAAGGAATCATATCAATTGGAAACATAACTCAAATAGGAAGAAAACAAATCAAGGAAACTACTGGGAAGTCAAGACATGGTAGAAGCATACTAATAAGGAACAGGATCAAACGTGCTACATAGGTAGGACATCATCACAGCAAATTCAGGAAATAGACTTACGCTATATAGTTAATAAATACATTCATGCTTAGTGAACTAATACATTAAAAGGGATATGAAAGCATGCTCAAGTAACAGAGTTAATAGCAAAGTTAAACCCTAAAGAGATGGCCAAACTGCAAAGGTTCTAAACATCAGTAACACATAGGCTAGACAAACTTGAAAAGCAATTAATTAGCTCAAATCAGGTTTAGACATGTCTCATATTACCAACATAATGGAGTTAAAGATTAGATGACCTAAAATGAAGTAAAGCAATCACAATTGCATATGAGAACAACCCAGAAAACACATTAAACTACAATCTCTAGAAGTGAAAACATATGCAAATGACAGGTAAATAGGAATGAAGTGACAAAAGTTCGGTACTCACCAGTTAAGCGAATAACAAGAAAGAACGGAACTCCACAGTATTCTGAATATCAACTAAGAGCAAGAACCCAGAATTTCTGGCCTTGGCTTTCAGCCGGCCAAGAACCAGAATATAGAATAAGAGTATTAGAGAACTATGAGCATGTAACTTCAAATTTTTAGTAAATCCCTTAATGATTCAAGTCTGTCTCAAAGGGGACTGGGGAGCGGTTTATATAGTAGTTGAAATTGAACACCGGCCCCAAGGAAAATCATCAATCAAACACTGGAAAGGAAAGAACATCACATGCAATCAAAATCAGTAAGGAAAAGAGAGAAATTCCAAACCCTAATTTTAGGAAAGTGAAAAATCGACAGAATCTAAAAATAAAAAATCAAACATTACACGGAATAGGATAAATATAGACAAAATATCACTTAAAATCAAAGAATTGAACCAGTTTTGGTTCGATCTAAAGAGATCTGAAAATCCTAGTTTTAGGGTAAGTAAGAATCAACAAAAATATACAGAGATTCGTACCCATAATAGAACAAGAGTGAATATAGACGGAATAGGGGAAAGGTCAAGGATTTGAACCGAATTTGCTTCGATTATTATGAGATCCACTTGCCATGTTTAGGCAAGCAGTATAGAAAAGGATCCAGTACCAGGGAGAGGTCATATATGATAAGAAATGGCTCTGGAATCCCATGTTAAGCGGGATCAGGAGAGGGATTTGGGGGGAATAAGGCTAGGGTTTGACCGAGAGAAGGGGGGTTTGAGAGAGTTCAAAGGCGGCGGGTGAGAGATAATGTCTCTAGGCTTTGGGGGTCGGGTTATAAAAGAAAAGGGGTTGAGGGTTGTGACCCGCTGATCATTTTTTATCAAAGGTTGTGGTTTAAGGGGTCTGGGTCGATTTGGACGGGGAAGGATTGGGCTTAGGTGTTATTGGGCTGAGGTTTAGGTAGTTTAGGTTCGAAAATAGGTAAGATTTGGGTTGTGTTTAAATAACCTATTTTAATAAATAAATAATTTATAAAAAGTAATTAGTAAATAAGCAAAATACCATTTGTGCACTAAAATGATTGAAAATAACTACTTAAAATTATAAAATATAAAAAGTCATTTTCTGCATAAATAATGTAATTATACATGCATATGGGCTATTATTGCAAAAACGTGCAATTAGCCTTAAAACTCAAATGTAATTATAAGAAATGCACTGAAAACATTTAAAACCTCATGTTGGTATAATAATAAGTTTAGAGGATTAAAGCATCATAAAAATAATTTAGAGGATAATTATTGGATATTTATATAATAAAATACATAAATAAATTGATTTAAAGCCTTTAAAAAGTATGAAAAATTATGAAAGATACTTGTGTGTGCTTATAAATCAAATAATGATGTATATGCACTATTTTGAAAGTGTGTGTGTGTGTGTGTATATATATTTAAAATATGAGGGAAAAATTGGGTATCAACAGCCCTACTCTTTGGTCTACAGGACCGAGGCGGTAGTACCAGTCGAGGTCGGAGAGCCCAGTCTAAGGTACTCCTATGAGAGCGGCACAAGCAACAATGAGGGTAGAAGGCAAGATATCGACAAAGTCAACGAACGAAGAGATATGGCCTATATAAGAATGATCGCCCAAAAACAACAAGTAGAATGCTATTATAACAATAAAGCAAAAGGTCAGGCCGCTCAAAGATGGGGACTACGTGCTAAAAGCTAAAACTCAAGCGAGCAAAGATCCCAGGGAAGGCAAACTGGGAACAAATGGGGAAGGTCCGTACAAAATCACAGCAAAAGCAAATAAAGGATCATTTCAACTAGAAACAATGGAAGGAAAGCTACTACCAAATAATTGGAGTATCAGCCACCTCAAATACTTCATCTTCTAAGATAAAAAGAGTCCCCCAAATCATACTCTTTTTTCCCTCACTTGAGTTTTGTCCTGGTTGGGTTTTCTCAAGGAGGTTTTTAACGAGGCGACGAAGGAAACACTCCAAATCGAAGTTCGTGAAGGTAAGTCCCCTGTTACTATTTCATTGCTCGACCTCTCACTACTCTCCAGGTCAACCAATGAAGGGACTAGACAGACCGGGACTAGGACTGGAACTCCAACCAACACCCAAAAATCAGTAAATTTCTCCAAGTATGTAACAAATGCAGCAATGTCAAGGCAATAAAATTTATAGTTACCAGCCCATTTTTCTCAAATATAGGTTATGTTTGACCTTTTCGGAACTAACACCTGACAGCCCTCGGCCATAATTAAATACAGGTTATGTTCGACCTTGTTCGAACTAACACTTATCGGCCCTCGGTCATAACTAAATTCAGGTTATGTTCAACCTTGTCCGAACTAACACATGCCGGTCCTCGACCATAATTAAATACATGTTATGTTCGATATTGTTCGAACTAACACCTCTCGGCCCTCGCCATAACTAAATACAAGTTATGTTCGAAATTCAAACTAACACTTATCGTCCCTCGGCCATAACTAAATTCAGCTTATGTTCGACCTTGTTCGAACTAAAACCTGCCAGCCCTCAAGCATAATTAAATACAAGTTATGTTCGACTTTGTTCGAACAAAAAGCTATCGCCCCTCGGCCATAACTAAATTCAATTTATGTTTGACCTTGTCCGAACCAACACCTATCGGCCCTCGTTCGCAACTTGAATGAAAAGTTATGATCGACCTCGTTCAAAAAAACACCTATTGGCCCTCGGCTGCAATCTAAAGAAGGGTCACGACCAAATAAGTCGACGATCTCGGCCATGTCTCAAAGCACAAAAAAAAAGAGCAAAGGCAACTAACAATAGAAGCAAAAAACATACAAGGACAAACAATAAACCACAGGAAAGGAAATAGATGCAGAGAACAAACTTGGCATTTCATACTTAAACATTTTCTTTACAAAGGCTCATGAAGACACCGACAAAATTACACAAGTTCACAAAAAAAGAAGAAGAAAAACTACAAATCGCCACTGTTGCAATCCCCTGCACCTTCACCACCCTGACCATCGATGACCGGGCCGTCTTGATCCCCCTCATCACCGTCACCTTTTCCCTCAGGGTATGCAATATTATACCAGGCATTTTTGTCAAGCTGATCCATGTCCCCATCCCCCTCGTCATCACCGGCCTCAAGCATTGCGGGATCATATCCACAAGCGATCCGAGCCTCACGAGCCTTAACATGAACATCATCAAGGGCGACCGCAGAAATAGACCCCGCCTTATGAAAATCGTGAAACATGTCCAACTGAGCCTCTACATGAATCCATTCTTCATACAGGTCCCGAGGAATGTTGGGAAATTCTGAAGTACGAGAAGAAGATGGTTGTGCAAGCAATTGGTCCTTCTCAACTTCTAAAGCAGCCACCCAATCATAGAAGAGGGAATTGTCTTTCTCCATCTCTCATCTCCTCTCCTCTAGTCGATCCTCTTTTACTTTCGTCGTGGGCTGATCAATCTCCCGCTCAGCCCGGAGAGTCCTATTTTCCAACTCTAGCATCTCTGATTTCCTCCGAGCCTCCAAACAGAAAGACTTTGCCTTCTCAAGCTCGATCTTCTTCTCGGCGACTTCACCATTAAGGACCTCCATATGAAGCCGACATTCTTCAAATTGCCAGCGTAGCTCGACCATTTACTCTTGAAGGTCGGCGCTATGGGCCTCCACGGCTCTGTTTACCTCAACTCCTCTTCCTTAATCCTCAACATCCTTTCAAGGGTGCTACACTTCTCAATGACTCTCACCAGCTTTTCATTATTCTCCTTCAACTCGTCAAGAAGGGCTTGCAAATTTCCTCCCTCACCAAACCGCCTGCGAAAATCCCGGTACTTGCCACTGTACTCGAAATATTTTTCAACCTCATAAATATTTCCCTGCATTTCTCCTCCTTTCGGACTCTTTCAATCTCCAAAATCACATTATGCAAACACAAAATGAAATAAGAAGTAAGGAAAACATGAAAATGCCCCTGCTAACAAAGGAAAAAAGAGAGGGACAAAACACTAAGCACTCACCCTTAGAGCAAGACAGGCTATACTCCTCGACAAGGTGATGTTGTCCAATTCTTGGAGAGTCTTACCCTCTATGTTAGAGCAAAGAGGCCGAGGGAAGGTACCACGTTCTCCATGTTCTTTAGAAAGTCGTGGTCCCAGACTCAGCTCAAAGTCATCCCTAATGAGAATGGTCTCCATATCGCGCAGTGAAAATCACCCACCACCGAGTTAGCGACCTGGGCGACCCTGCCGCCGGCATAAGAAAATCTCCTCTTACAAGGCATGAAGTCCCCATCGAGTGGCAACAACTCATCTTCTTCATCTATGATATGGTACAAAGGAGAAGTTGAAGGCTCTACGAATGAAGTCTCCGTGGCTAAAGAAGGAATAGATACCAAAGCAGCAACAAGAGGGACCGAGGAGTGAGAAGAATCAGTCGCGGTCATGGATGGGCAGGAGCCGAAGACGCATTAACTTTCCTCTTATGGAATGAGAGTGCGGGATCTCTAGATCTCTTCCACCAACAGGAAGTCTCCGTCGTTAGTGGTGGTCGGAACACCCTCCTCATGGGGAGGATACACCACTGCCAAGGGGGGACATAACTCCCCTCACCGGACTCAGAAGGTACGTTAAACATCATTTTCGATATGAGAATGCGGTTTCGAAAGAAGAAGAAGAAGAAGAAGAACGAAGGATGTGATAAGCCTCAGAACTAGATGAAAAGGAGTGATCTGCAAAGTGAATCAAGCAAGATGGTGATAGCGGAGAAGAAGGAATTTGAAAATTTCCAAAATCGGAAAAGCTTCCTTTATTTATATGTTTAGAAGGAAAACCATATGGAACATAATTAGCACAAAACTCGAACCGACAAAACCAATCAAGATCTCTACCTGAATCGATGCAATGCATCGGGAAACGGTGTCATTATACGCCCTTTAATATTTAAGGCAAGATAATACTAAAAAAGGAATTCTCGAGTTATCATTAGTCGAGATAGGCAAAGAAGCAGCAAAGTCCTTAGCTGAAGTGGAGACATGAGCCGTAGTCGAGATGGCGACAAGAGTCATAGTCGAGATGACGGCGAGAGTTGTAGTCGAGATGATAACAATGGTCGAGGTCGAGGTTGAATATAGTTGATGAGAGCTGTAACGGCTAGTTTGTCAGGATAGGTATTTAAAGAGAATATTCTAGTAGATATTCTCTACACTTGTAGTATTAGGGTTTCTTAAGAACATGTCCCATATATATAGAAAAAAGAGATAATGATAAGGGCATGTGAAATTCATTTGCAAAAAAACACTTTGACGAAAATATTCCCTCTCTCTCTCTCTTAATAAGACACAAATGCCACATTTTCACTAAGATTCTTGTCTATATTATTCCATACTTTTCCATCAGATCCGCGAATAACTCGAACATTCAAGGATTTGTCTTTCACTCATCATTGTTAGGAGGAACAACCATCTAGTTCATCCTTTATATTGGTGTCACGACCCAAAATCCAACTAGCCATGATGGAACCTAACCTCACCCGTTAGGTAAGAAAAATAACAAAAATCCACTTCAATTAATATTTAACTAACTCTAATACACTCCCCAAGGACTGGTAGTAGAAATCAAAAGCTTCTAATATTATAAATTACGAAGCTGGTGTGAAAGAAAAATACGACATCTGTTTGAAATATACATGAACAGATTAAAAATTCTAAAACTACCATGAACAAAACATATATATGACCGCATCGCAAGTACATCTATCATGCCAGCTCTCGCCATACATAGCAACATCAGCATCAGAAATATGCACGCAAGAAGCAAAAGTTTAGTATGAGTACCACCGACCCCATGTACTCAATAAGTAACAAACCTAACTTTAGGTTAAAAGTAGTGACGAGCTTGTACCATGGTCAGAGTCCACACAATTAACCAATGACATCTCATAACAATACAATTTAAAGCAGCACAAGTAGTAACTCGATAATAAAATGCTCAACTCGTATACAATTTCGGAAAATAAACATTTTTTCAAGTATAATAGTAAAACTCAAATCATTTGCCGAAAATCACCGAAAATATGAATAAGTCTGAAATCTATGAGTTTTCTCAAAAAATTTTAACGATAGATAAGAAATTTCATTATCATATGGCATGAGGAAAAATACTTCCCTATGACTACATATCAAGTATGCATGTCTAATGCAATGCATCATGGTAGAACTCATGTATTCACACTCTCAGAGTACTAAATTACTCAGTACTGTGCGGGGTAGATACAGCCCAGGGAAGATCCATCCCTCAATATAAAACGCAACTGAAAGTTAGTCACTCAGTACTGTATAGAGGCAATCCAACCTAGGGAAATTCATCCAAAATACAAATAAATAAGGCAACTCCATGCCCAGGGAAGTCCATCCCAAATATAAATAAATAAGGCAACTCCATGCCCAGGAAAATCCATCCCAAATATCATATGCGCTCATTGTGGGGGGTGCATACTCCGGTGGGGCTCTTTCGGGCCAAGCGTTATAATAAGCCAATCTGGCTCATTGCGGCGTGCACGATACCTTAATAATAAAGCCTATAAGGCCTATTGTGGCATGCAACCCCGATCCATATAATAATAAAGCCTATAAGGCCTGCTGTGGCATGGACCCATATATATATATATATATATATATATATATATATATATATATATATATATATATATATATATATNTGTGTGGGGGGGGGGTGTGGGTGTGTGTGTGTGTGTGTGTGTGGCATGTTGCAGCGTGCAACTCGTTCCCATAAATATCCTCATAACTGGATGAACATGACTAAGTATGAAATTACAATTTAAACAAATAATTCAATAGCAATACGACCTCTATGGGTTTTAATAATACCGGCATATAGCCTCAACATGATTTTTAACATGATTCTCAACTTCTTTAACACATGAAAGTACACGGATAATGCCAAGATTATTAGACTATAAAATTCTGAAATCTATTACGTCACAATTTCTACGATGCACGCCCACACGCCCGTCACCTAGCATGTGCATCACCTCCAAAGAAATCACATAACACGTATATTCGGGGTTCATACCCTCAGCTCCAAGTTTAGAAGTGTTACTTACCTCGCTTCAATTCGAGCTCCATGCTCAAAATGTGTTAAACATGGCCGAAACCCCTCTTTTAGAATCTATCCAGGAAAGTCGCATCTGACACCTAAGACTTAAAATCACATTTGCTACGTACGATTTGCCTCTGCTCCGGAAAAATAACAATCTTTCGCGACATCGAAATGGGCATAACTCTCTCATACAATGTCTGAATTCGATGATAATTTTTGCTATGGCTCCGTAATTTCAATACGGATATAACTCTTCAATCAAAACTGAATTTGGAGCTCAGTTTCTTAATGTGGTACCACTTATGCTTGATACGATGTCGAAATTCTAGAAAAATCCAAGTTAAATTTCTGGCATACGCCCAAGTTAATATAATACTTTGGCCATGGGCCACATTTCAAGACAATTGTGAATGCTGACTAAATATCAATAAAAAGCTGGGCCAACAAGGCCGTCATAACTACTACAATTGGCAACCCAACAAAATGTACATAAAAGGCTTATAAGCCCAACATACTGCATTAATTGACATGATATGTTTACAAGCCTCTACTGATGGATATACTGCGATTGGATTAGGGACCTGACCTACTCATAACATATATACATATATACAATGATGTACGTAAAGATCTAGACCCGGCAACTCTGAAGGGCATGGATCTTACCGATCAACTTAACTCGGGAAACACCTAATGAGGAGGTCTACCAGTCTGTCTGTCTGAACCTGCACGCATGAAATGCAGAGCCCCCAGAAAAGGGACGTCAATACGAAATAATATACCGAGTATGTAAGGCAATATACTGAAAGCTGAAACTGAACTAATAATATAATAACTGGAAGTAACTGGGAGTCAAAGATAATCTGAAGATATGTTTACCTGTTGATACTGACTCAACTCTCTCAATATAGTAAGTAAAATAGTTGTCCGACCTTATAGGGCTCGGTGTATATATAACTTCTCTTCTGTAGTAGCCTCGCTCATAGGCGCTCGGCCATACTAGTCTCTGTATCTTGGCCAACTAGGCTCGCTCATAGGCGCTTGGCCACAGCAGGCTTGGTATATAACTTACCATCTGATCAGAGATTGCCTAATAAGGGTCTTCCCATCGATTATAGCTTGATGGTAGTGAAAATACTGTAATATTGTATATATAGACTCTCTGCTCTCTTGAATGGAAGAAGACAATACTCAATTGAATATAAAGTTCCGACAAGGGAGAATATTACAACTTATGAGACTAGGATAATCTATAATAATTTGGGAGTATGAACTTCTCTTTATGCCTCGTTATCAAAGACATGCAATTACGAGATCATGCCATAATGAAGGAAGGGCTTAGCCTTAACATACTTGAGTCGAATCTCTTGACAATCCATCCAACACACGTAAATTATGACAACATGTAACAACGAATCAGAGTAGGGAAAATTCATTCGATGTTCTTGAGAAAGATTGTACCGTGCTCTCTTAGAATTGCAAATCTCGTTGCTATACACAGTATAATACATCGTGTGAAATTTTTAAGTTGCAATAATAGATCCGTATGAATTCATTCCTAGCAAATGAATGAATGAATCTTAGGAAAGTCCCTTTTTATAGTGGTGTGGGCCCTACTTGTTAAGGCCCACTTTAGCCACTCAAATACCTCTTAAAATGCCACCTTTTATGGGACTTTAAGAGTCACTATCTCTTAATACAAGGGTTGCCACGTTGATGATTATCCTTATCCAATAATTAACCAAAAATCACCTTAATTAAGTGATAATCTCCCACTAAAATGATTAATTACCCGATTATCCATATAATTAAATTTATCTCAAATTACTTATAATACTACTCACTTTTAACACACCTTATACACCTTACTATCATGGTCATGTGGTACCTTCTATGGTACTAGTCCATAAATGCCGGGTATTTTAGCTCGGGCCGTATTTTACCCCAACATGTCAAACTTAGAGGAAATTCCTTTTCTTCGATTTGGTTACCTCTCACCTTCACGAATTTACTGATCACTTGTTTGAAATAACATAATGCTTATAATCTCAAAATAATCTCATTCCCGAACTTTACGTCGATTAACTTACGACGAAACTTTAACATACGAAAATACGGGATGTAACATCATTCCCCTCTTTGGAACATTCATTCTCAAGTGATGCACTTATCATTTTCATAACCTATTTCTTCCGAATACTTTAGTACTCTCCTTCCCATCTAGGCAATTGTTTTGTGAATAAATCCAAAGGCCAGTGTTCTCCCTTTTAGACCTCTTTCTTACACAACGACTTGTGGTCGGAATCCATCCAATCTCGTAATTGTCGCTACTTTCTGTCATGCAGCCTATATGACTCTGACCTTGTAAGTGTGCCTATGAGACTCTTCTCTTTTTTTTTTCATTCAGCTTTTAGCCAATTTTTAGGCTTCACTTTTCAAACATATACAGAGCTTGATAAGATGTCCCTCTGGGCATCTATGAGTATACTGAAGTTCTTCGCTCGGTACTTTGTTGAACTTACGAATATTGGTATACCTTATTTCATAGGTCCGTTTATCCATCCATACGAATTTACTACCATAACTCTTACTTTGATTTATCGTTTCTAAGGTCTGCTACCAAACTCCAGGTTACTCTCGTGCTTATCCTATTTGTATAAATCTAAGTCCTTTAATGCTTCCTCATTACTGTTCATCTTAAGAATGGTGACCTAATCTCATCTCGTACTTTGTGACTTTTGTCCATCCATTGTTGATTCACCTCAATATTGATCTATAATTTACCAGTGATAACTTAAAATTTCTTACGTAATATATTTTCACTAGGGCTCACTTCTCATTAGGGAAACATCTGAAGTGATTAGACTGATCCACCTAGGGGCGACACTATACTTCAATAACCATATTTCATAGTATCCTAATGTGATTCTCCTTATGAGGGTATTTTAATCCTTTACAATTCATAAAATCATTACTCAATCGAAGGACCAAACGTCATCCTTTATCTACCAAAATTACACCCGTATTCTATTGTCAGGGTAGCATTCCATCTCTTTTAAATTATACTAGTCTTAGACTCCCTTGAGTATATTCAGGCTATACTGAACTTTCTATAATTCTTGTTCTCATGGGCTTAATTCCGAGGAATTATCCCTTCTCGTCACCTTCTCACTTGCCATTTCTTATCCTTAATTATGTCTTCCTAAATCCTTGTCGCTTTACCATAATTTAGCTTGCGACCCACACATATCTATTTATACTACTCGCGACCTTCCTTCAACTTGCTTGTACCATAGATTGCCTTGTGTTATTCTGGAACATCAAGCGATACATCGAATCGCCTATAAATCTTCTTTACTTTGTTAACTAGTCCTCTAGATACATATAAACCATAGTCTAGATGATATTCCACTGACGATGCCGCTATCATTATTGGATATTGAATCCCAACGTTTCTAGTCTTCTATCCGAAGTATAGACTATTCAGAACCTTCTACACTTGAGTATCTCGTATGTTGTTCACCTTTACCTTATTTTCCTTAAAACCTCACATCACATCTTTTATTTATTTCACGACCTCCCTTCCACATAGGTATAATTTACATCCACAACTTGAAGCTCTATTATAATACTTGCACCTCTAGTGCATACACAATCCGGTGGGAGCTTCATACTGACTTCTTATGAACATGGTACTCTTCTAATTGGATTTCTCGTAGAGCCGTTATATAATATGGTTGTTGTACTATCTCTCTTGTACCTCTGATATTAAGAGTGATCCTGCTATTTTCTCAATCACGGTTTCCATAAGTTTCTGCATCCAATAATCAGACTCCTGATTTACTTCGTTGATGTAACTCTTTAGTTTCCTCTTTCTTCTAATCAGACTTTATGTACTATTAAGCTATATTTTGATCTGCGGCTCATGGTATTAGTTATTATTTTAGCCTTTCATGGACGCTTTGGAATATCCATGATACAATCTTCTATCAATTCAATCTGTTGTCTATGACTTGGATTCAATTCTTTCTTTTAACTTATACCTGAGTCTTCTATGGCTGTATGATTTCCAACATATATGCTACATGGATAATACTATGAACTCTTAAGTGTGTTCATCACGTTACTAACTCTAGATCACTAAGCAGATAATTCCTTTCGTTCTCTCTCAACTTTCTTAAGTGCAGGCATTTGTTTTCCTGGTCGTCCTGCCACTTGTTGCATGAATACTTGGGTTATCTTAGTGCCCACACATACTGGAATTCCATACAACCCATATGATCTTGAATATCACTTTTTGATTATTTTTTTCTTCCCGTTTATTAGCCACGATAGGTTCCACTTTCTTATGGAGAGCGTACAATTTTGTTATGAGAATTTTTGTTACAAGACCATTTCCTCTTTAGGTCACTCTGCTTAGGTTGAAGCCTTCTTCCTTACTTCCTCAGATAGTTTTTATTGTAGTACTTAGGGAGGACCCTCTGATTCTTGCAGGGCTGCGAGCTTATCACATCATTTTTTTTATGTTCGTACTCACCTATAATTATCCTTAGTTACTTACCTCCATGCTTATGTGCTCGTACGGTTGCTTCTGAACTGATGTTTTGACTGTCTTCCTAGTGGGACTCTCTTTTATTTTCATAACACTCATACAGTGCCTTTAAGTACCCCACCTCCTATCTGAATATTTCTCAAGGATCAGGATGTCATATCTGCGAGACAGAATTTCCCATGTTAGGGTTCACTACGTTTATCTTGCACGATCTGTTGATTTGTCTGTAACCTCTTGTCCAACCATGACTAGGCTCTTCCTGAATCAACTACTAACTATCCATTAGCCCATTCTCATATCAATATTCTGCATAATCTTTCTTGGGTTATTTCTTTTGTCTTAACTTCAGTCTCGTACTGGCTCCTTATTTATCAAAACTATCCTGGGTCGGAACCCTTACTTCCTCTCCTTGACGTCATGCTTGCATAATGTTCTGGAATCATAGCATATCTGTAGGATTTGGATAAGTGCAATCTCATTTATTTATTTATTTTTGCATTCTTCCTTCACTATTCCATACTTACTAGAACCACTTAATTCTGACTTAATGCCACATCACCCATATTCCCCTCTTTAGAGGAGTACTAAGAGTTGGAGCCACGAGGATCTACCTATAGATGTTTTACCTTTTCATCTTTGGTGTATTTTCATATCATCGATGACCTGTGCTTGCCTTGCGGAAATCTTTATGTATAAAGGATAACGAAATTTCCTTACTCTTGAGGGTGACACTTAGTATAACTGGCACATACAATCCCTTAAGCTTACCTTTGCTCACATTGCTTGCTTTAGGGAAGTGTCTTCCTGAATGACCATTCTCTGAATCTTTCATGAATCTTCTTCTGTTGTCTATTCTATATTGCCGGAACGAAATCTAAAATTCCCATGATGTCGACCATTATCAAATCACTCAGTCCCTAATCTATGTTTAGTTTATCTTGTTCGCCAGCCCATACTGATTTCTATTACTCTAAAGGTCTAGTTTTTCCCTATGGCAATCACGTTAGAGCCACAAACTTATTTCTCGAAATAAGGATGACTTTATGGCGTATACTCTTTTGTTTTCTCAAGGCCTATCACCTCTTGTTTCTTACTTCACCTGACTATTGACTCTGTAATATTGTCATTTTTTTTATCTACCATTGTCATCCGTGTATCACACCTTACTCATAATGCTTCCTTATCTCTCTCCTTATTTCCCCGCTAATATTTCTACCTATCACTTTCTTTTGAAAACTTCAACAAGACATTCCTTCGCTTTTAGCTCCCCTTGCTTCATCTGTTGTCTCTTCGGGTTGCCTAGCATTCTCTCTCTACTAGGGACCGGAACCATACTAAGATAATGTGAACAACTATTTTTTGACCACACCGAAATTCTATACTATTTTGCTATAAATATTAAGG
>ML340307.1:0-15135 GCA_005239505.1 Nicotiana paniculata
TTAGATGGTTGAAACTAAATGTGAGGTACCCGCATGAAGGACCAGGCCTGGGAGAAGTCTGAGAACCCAATGAGATGCTAGTGCTCCGGCCTTTGGCCTACCAGGGAGTTTCTTTTTACCCTCTTGTATGCATAGGTGCGCATTGGGGACAATGCACAATTTTAAGTGTGGGGTGAGGAGATTGTCTGGTGACTTTCTATGCTATTTTAGTTGTGTTAGATTAAGGGACTCTTCCTGACGATGGATCTCCTAGACAGTTTTCATGAAGGAAGTAAGTCTAGAGAAAATACCAAAAAGATTTTTTTGTGTTAGGTAGTGTAGTAATTACCCCTTGGTTTTTCTTTGGACCACGGTTCTTTTCCAAGGGTTTTTAATTGAACCAGGTGTAGGTAGTTTTTAATTTTTAGGAGTANTTCGTGATAGATCTAATCCTGAGTGAGTTATGTGCCAAGTGTGTTTTGGATTTGTATGTTATTCATGATTGATAGAAACAACTAATCAAGATATATGAAGCATCCGAGAAATAAATTCACCGACGGGGGAAACCATAACTTTAGATCTTTATTACAATTGTTTACACCTTAGCGTAGTTAATCTTTAGTTTTAGTAATTTAAATAACATCAAGCGGCAGTTGAGTATTCTAACAGCTTGCTTGATACGTAAATTCCCTGTGGGATCGACTCTGGGCATAATACCCCGGATTATATTTGCAACGCCCGCTTAGTCTTTTATTAGACAGGCGACAGATGAAGAAAGACATTGTGGGGTATGTAGTTAGGTGCCTAAATTGCCAGCAGGTTAAGTATGAACACAAGAGGCTAGGAGGCCTATTCCAGCAGATGACTATACTAGAGTGGAAATGAGAGCGCATCACTATGGACTTCGTAGTTGGGTTGCCACGGACTTTACGGAAGTTCGATGCAGTTTGGGTTATTTTTGGCAGGTTGACCAAGTCGGCACACTCATTCTGGTAGCCACTAATTACACTTCATAGAGGTTGGCCCATATTTACATTCGGCAGATAGTTCGGTTGCACGGTGTGCTTGTGTCCATCATATCAGATAGAGGTCCTCAGTTAACTTCGCATTTATGGCGAGCCGTAAAGAGTGATTTAGGCACCCTTGTGGAGCTCAGCACATCATTCCATCCACAGATCGATGAGCAGTCAGAGGGGACAATTCAGATATTGGAGGAAATGCTCAGAGCATGTGTGATTGACGTTGGAGGGCAGTGGGATCAGCTCTTTCCCTTGGACGAGTTTTCTTAAAACAACAGTTACCGTTCCAGCATCGAGATGGCTCCGTTCGAGGCCTTATATAGTCGGCGATGTCGTTCCCCCATCGGGTGGTTTGATCTTGGCGAGGCCAAGTTATATGGTACAAATTTGGTGAAGGATTCTTTGGAAAAGGTAAAGTTGATCCAGGAGAGACTTCGCACGGCACAGTCTAGATAGAAGAGTTACGCGGATCAGAAGGCGAGGGATGTGTCATTTATGGTCAGCGAGAAGGTTCTCTTGAAAGTCTCGCCGATGAGGTGTTGAGGCGTGTTGGAGAGGTTACTTATGAGCTTGATTTACCTCCCAACATATCAGGAGTTCATGCAGTTTTTCACGTGTCTATGCTCCGGAGGTACCACGCTGACTTGTCACATGTGTTAGACTTCAGCACCATTCAGGTGGATGAGAGCTTCGGTTATGAAGAGGAGCCAATTGCTATTGTTGATAGACAGGATCGCCAGTTGAAGTCTAAGAGAGTTTATGTAGTGAAGGTCTAGTGGAGGGGCCAACCAATAGAGGAGGTGACTTGGGAGACCGAGGAGGACATGCAGAGCAGATACCCACACTTGTTCATCACTCCAGGTATGATTCTAGACCCGTTCAAGGACGAATGTTTTTTTAAGAGGTGGAGAATGAAATGACTCGACCGGTCATTTTGATTTCTAGAACCCCGTACCCCTAAATAATACTTCCCGTACTTGCTTTTACTGATTTATGACTTGCGGGGATGATTGGTTCGGCACTCGGGAAAGTTTGGAGTGAAATCGGAACACTTGGTTCCTTAAGGTTGGCCAAAAGGGCCAAGTTTTACTTCTATCAACATTTCGAGTAAATGACTTCGGAATTGGGATTTGACAGTTCCAATAGGTTTGTATGATGATCTCGGACTTGGGCGTATGCTCGGAGCAGGTTTCGGATGACCCGGGAGTGTTTCGGTGCCTAATAGTGAAAGTTGGTTCTTAAAGGTTTTAGAAGTTCTTTAAATTTGGGTTGGAATGCGCTTTGATGATATCGAGGTCCAAAGAGAATTTCGAGACCAGGAATAGTTCCATAATGTCATTTAAGACTTGTACGCAAATATTGGTGTCATTCTGAGTAGTCTAAGTACGTTTCGGTGCATTGGAAGTATAATGAGGAACTTGAAGTTCTTAACTTTTATTCATTAGTTTTGGGTGGTGATTCTTAGTTTTAATGTTGATTCGGGCGATCCGAGAGTTTGAGCGAGTCCGTCTTACGATTTCAAACTTGTTGGTGTGTTTGGGCGGGGCCTAGGGGGCCCCGGATACCATTTGGACGTCGCGCAAGTCGAGTTCAAAGCTCAAAAGAGCTACAGGTGCACCAGTTAAGGTGTGACCATAACTATGGTTGGGCAGCCACATGTGCGAGCCATGAGCCGCAGAAGCGAAAGTGGGAGGACAACCTAGGCACACAGATGCAGATTATTCATAGCACCTGTGAGACCACAGGTGCGAAACCTGTGGTCGCAGGTTCGGGCCTGAGCGCAGGTGCCTTGATCACGCTCAACTATGTCTTATAGAAAGACTAAACGGGCGCTGCAAATATATTTTGGGGTATTATGCCCAGAGTCGATCCCACAGGGAATTTACGTATCAATCAAGCCATCAGAATACGAAAATTTTACTTAATCAATTTTCTCAAGACTTTTGAATATCAATTGGTAATGTTTTACTATTTCTACTGACAAAATTAATAAACTAACGATTGACTAATAATATGATGTAAACAATAATAAATGTCTAAGGTTATGGTTTCCCCCGTCGGTGAACTTCCTTCTCGGATACTTCTTATAGTTTGTTTAGTTGTCTCTATCAATCATGAACACTCTATCTACCATAAATCTCTCTCAAGTAATTATGATAATTTACTAGACGCACTCTCTCAAGTTACGCTAGCTAGATTGCATTACAGTTCACTTTAGATTGCACCCGAAGTATCGTTATTTCTAATCCAACTTCTAAACCCTCGGTTATAACTTTCGTCTATACACGGGAGTGATGTTGTTCAAACAACTACCTAATATGCACTCTCTCTCAAGTAGATACATACTAAATAAGAACGGCTAATTGAAGGCTCTTCAATCAACTACAACAAGAACGTAGTTGAACAAATAGAGCTTAATCAACCAATCAAAGCTATATTAATATCACAATAAGTTCATCCCCCAACGGGTTCCACCAAAACCCTAGATTAAAGAAATTAGCCACTCATGCTCATCATAATCAAATACAAAATAACTTGCATAATTAAATTACAAAGTAATGAATAAAGGATGTAAAAACCAATGTTTTGATCTTTTGAGTAGTGTTCCACATGCTTCTCTTGTCTCTAATGACATCTCCCTCCAAAGTTGCGTTTTTGGATCTATTTATATGATTGGGAAAAACTCTAAACGTGTAGGAGACTTCTATTCAAATCAGGAAACACATAAAATCTTCAAAACTCGGATTGGGCCGAACCAGGGACCAGGCTTTATGGCCAAAACGCCCGGATAAAGCCTGGCCAGGCCTGGCATTAGGGTTTATGCATCCATTTAGCTCGGCTTCCATCTCCAACTCACCTACACATGAAATAGACTCCATTATGCACATACAAAGTGTATTTTTATCATTAACGCACATAATGTGTTAAACCATGAACTCTAGCCACACATCAACACCCTACACTTAAATATTTTCTCGTCCTCGAGCAATCAAACTACACTCATGAACACAACTTATTAAGCAAATCCCTTAACCCGCTATACCAAGAATTTATAAAACAGTTTAAGCACAGAGATGTGACATCCACACCTCAATAATCGACTCACATATACCATGCTTTATTCACAATCCACGCACTACTCTAACATAGAGGTCAACAACGTTACCTTTCCTTCATGAATCATGTGCCCTCACCAAATCAAAGAGATAGTTCCACACACAATAAAATTCAAGAACACTTAGGAACTCAAGATAGAAAGAGTTCACTCACGCTCAGAAATAATATTCATATGCCACAAAAGATGTACGATAGGCTTGCCCATAGTGTACTACTCTACTAATCGAGCTCATTCAGTCTAGGATCAAGTAGGACTTTATTTGGTTGTAATGTAGGCTGCGGGACGGATAGGATACATTTAGATATAAGAGTGACTACACCTCCCTAAGCACGTTAACTTTTCCTATTTCATCACATTTCCAGTGCTTACGAGAGGTGACACGGTTCAAATATATGATCGATTTAAACAAAGGGGTATGGCTTGTAATGTGGTTGCCAAAGAAACATGATTATAGGCTCAACGGGGTTAACTACGATACATAACAATTAGGCGGGTAAAATATACATAGTTGGCTCGACAAAGAAATACCTATATCACTTCCAAGACTGAATAAAACTACTATTTTGCTTTGCACACACACGGGGCAAGTTCTAGACATCAGATGCAATGCACAAAATAACATACAAACCTCACACACACATGAAAAATAACTCACTCAGGATTGGATCTATCACGACACTCCAGTCAAAGCACTTAAGCAAATTTAAGAATCCACGATTTAAGGTATTTATCCTAAAGTCAAAAAATTGAGCCTAAGCGTCACAACCAAAGTACTGACTATTCTCAAGGCATCAAAAAGTTCCAGGATATTGCTGCAATTAATTTCTCAACCATGTGGTTACTACTCCTAAAAATTAAAAACTACCTACACCCGGTTCAATTAAAAACCCTTGGAAAAGAACCGCGGTCCAAAGAAAAACCAAGGGGAAATTACTACACTACCTAAAATAAAAATCTTTTTGGTATTTTCTCTACACTTACTTCCCTCAAGAAAACTGTCTGGAAGATCCATCCTCAGGAAGAGTCCACATATTTCTAAGAAAAAGACTAACAGAAAAAAACTGCAAAACTTACAAAAAAGAAAAACTTACTAATAGGAAAAACTAAAAATACTAACAAGAAAGCACACTAAACACAACAAACCACAACAAATATGTACCACACCCCACACTTAAATCATGCAATGTCCTCAGTGCATCACATATAGACAAAATAATAAATAAAATTAAGGTGCAAGAAACTCCCTGATAAGGTAGCGTCTACATCCTCTCCATTAGTTTTTATTTCCATGCTCCTTCGAGCAAACGCTTGAATCACTATATGCCTCCACTTTGAACTTATGAATTGGACCCCAAGTTTTGATTCTGCTCTATGATCATGCTCCTGGGGTGGTGGAACGAATCTGACTGGCCCAATAAAACAATGTAGTAATCTGCGCTTTTTGGCCTTTCGATGAGATGTGTATTCCCGACTTTCTGGCAAGAAGAATTCCAGAATGTAGGCATCTTGTTCCTTATTCCTCGACTCCTCAGGTGATTCGGATGACTCTATTTTCATATCATTATCCAAACACAATGTGAAAAAATGGTTGGAGTGTGTACCAACATCCTCAACACTAATGACACTAGATTCAACAAAATATGCATCATCAATGTCCTTGGTTAACTCTAGTATTTTTTCTACCACATCGACATCCTCTGATTTCAGTTCCAACCTGGGTGGTTCTTCAACAGATGACCTGGCCGGCGGGTTTTCTCTTTTCTCTAAGTGTAATGACTCAAACTCGAGAGCCCTTGGCCACACCCCTTTTCCTTCAAGTGCTAACACACAGTCTGCCAATTCTTCACCGTTCATATCATCTAGATTCTTCAAACATTCAGTCAAAGGGTCCCCCACAGTCAGGGAGGCATCATCATTTTCCGGGATCACGTTCACAGCATCAATAAGAAAGTAGTTGATGAACTCACTTGGTCGCCTCATAGACTTCTGCACGTTGAACGTGATTTCTTCATCATTGAGCCTCATCTTTAGTTCACCAGTCTCACAATCGATAAGGGCTCTGCCTGTGGCCAAGAATGGCCTTCCCAAGATTATGGAAATTTCCTCATCCACATTACAATCTAGTATCACAAAATCAGCAGGGAACACAAACTTCCCCACTTGCACAAATACATCGTCCAGAATGCCTGACGGTCTCTTTACAGTCTTGTCAGCTAGCTGCAATAACATTGAAGTTGGTCTGGCTCTACCAATCCCCAGTCTTTTATATATGGCCAGCGGAATCAGATTAAATCTGGCCCCCAAGTCACATAGAGCTTTTGCGAAAGCTAAGTTGCCAATGGTATAAGGAATTGTAAAACTCCCTGGGCCAGAGAACGTTTCAGCAATAGGATGCGTCACCACCGCACTACAAGTTTGAGTAAGGGTGACAGTAGCCAGATCTTGGAAGTCAAATTTTCTGGACATCAAGTCCTTCATCATTTTAGCGTAACCATGCATTTCCTTCAACGCATCAGTAAATGGGATATTTGCATGTATTTGCTTTAGCGTTTCCAAGAACTTTTTGTACTGGTCATCCTTTTGGTATTTGGCCAGCCTCTGAGGGAATAGAGCTGGTGTCTCTTTTTCCTAGTGATTTTGGGACTTTTCTTTCTCAGCCACCACCTCAACTACCGGCTCCTTGGCTATTTCCACTTCTTTTTCAATCTCACTCTGTGCACTGGGTTCTCCTTAAGTAGGTTTCACTATTACCTTGATCAAGTTTGTTGAATCATCAAGTTCAATCGTCATGGGTACCAGTTTCTCGGCCTACCTGCTTTCACGAGCTCTCTCCAGTTCCAATTCTAAGTCCCTGCCATTGCAAAGAGTCACTGCCATCAGCTGTCTTGGGCCCTGGTCCATATGATTTACTTGAGTATCTGCAGGTAAAGTCCCACGAGGACGATAACTATACTTCAATATTTTTAGTAGCTGCATCATGTACATCTACTCTCTCACTGATTTTTGCATTTGACCCAATAACCTGCTGCATCATAGCTTCTAACCTGGAAAACCCATCTTCTTGCCTTCCCCTCTGTTGATGCTGAGGAGGGTAGTATGCCTACTGTTGATTCTGATGGTTATAACCTTGTAGCATCTGATATGGTGCGGCATTACCTTGTTCTCTCATGACACCCATATTTCCACTGTTCTGGTGTTGGTGAGGTGGTCTATACGGTTGAACTTGCTGACCCCAGTTCTGCCCCCCTTGTCTCTGGTTTCCATAATTTGACACATAATTCATGTTTTCTGGATAAAGAGGGTGATCACATTCTGCATTCCACTGATTACCTAATGGTTTACTAATGCAAGATGTGCATAAGCCCCCATTGGTTGTATCAATAATGTGTACCTGCTGATTTTTCCCAGATTCCTCCATCTTCTTAGTTAGTATGACCATCTGTGTTATCAAAGTGGCCACGTTCTCTGCAATAGTATTGGACGGATCGAATGGCACTGAGTGAACTACAGGAGTAATGGGTGCATTCCTGGTTGTCCATCTTGAATTCTGCACCATTTTATCAAGTAACAACAGGCTTTCCCTCCACGTTTTTCTCAAGAATGGTCTACCAGCTGACGCATCAACATTTGCCTTAACAGTATCAGCCAGACCCATATAAAAACGCTGCCCCAACATCTGCTCCGGAATACCATGGTGTGGATAGATAACCAGCATTCCCTTAAATCGTTCTCATGTCTCTTGCAATGTTTCAACTGGTTTCTGTCTAAAGCTCAAGATTTCATCAATTTGTTGAACAGTATTGTTGGGTGGATGAAACTTGTTAACGAACTTCTTAACTAACTCCTCCCATGTGGTAATGGAATTGATGGGGAGTGATTTTAGCCAAGTCTGGGCAGCTCCAGTCACTGAGAATGGAAACAACAACAGTTTTATTGCCTCCTGAGTGACGTTTGGCTGCCTCTGAGTTTTGCAAATTGACATGACGTTCTTCAAATGTTGTTGGGGGTCTTCGATGTATGACCCTGAAAATAGTCCCTTGTTCTGCAACAAATGCAGCATATTATTTGTAATCTGGAAAGGTTCAGCCTTTATTTGAGGGACTAGTATTGCAGTGGCCAAATTCTCTGTTGTGGGTTGTGCCCAGTCATATAAAGGATCCTCTGCCCCTATCTACGCAACTGGGTCTACCACAGCATCCCCATTGTTTTTCCTGTTGTTTGGATCTTCCATGTCGGGCTTAAGTTGTTCAATTGATGGTTGTTGTTTGCTTTTCCGGTTTGCCCGGTTTGGGGACTTAAAACACTTTCTCGGGGTCTGATAAGACTTCAACAACTTCACCAGTTTTTCGATGAGTTTCTAGGCATGCACCTGTACACCCAAGTTAACAAACATTAAACTTTCAATGTATAAATGAAAAATTGACTATATTTCAGAATTTTGTATTTCTTCCAACTCTAATGGATAACACTGTTAATTCCCCGACAACGGCGCCAAAATTTAATCACACTCAACTATGTCTTATAGAAAGACTAAACGGGCGCTGCAAATATATTTTGGGGTATTATGCCCAGAGTCGATCCCACAGGGAATTTACGTATCAATCAAGCCATCAGATGTAAACGATTGAATATCAATTGGTGATGTTTTACTATTTCTATTGACAAAATTAATAAACTAACGATTGACTAACAATATGATGTAAACAATTATAATAAAGGTCTAAGGTTATGGTTTCCCCCGTCGGTGAATTTCCTTCTCGGATACCTCTTATAGTTTGATTAGTTGTCTCTATAAATCATGAACACTCTATCTACCATAAATCTCTCTCAAGTAATTATGATAATTTACTAGACACACTCTCTCAAGTTACGCTAGCTAGATTGCATTACAGTTCACTTTAGATTGCACCCGAGGTATCGTTATCTCTAATCCAACCTCTAAACCCTCGGTTATGACTTTCGTCTATACTCCGGGAGTGATGTTGTTCAAACAACTACCTAAATATGCACTCTCTCTCAAGTAGATACATAATAAATAGGAACAGCTAATTGAGGGCCCTTCAATCAACTACAACAAGAACGTAGTTGAACAAATAGAGTTTAATCAACCAATTAAAGCTATATTAATATCACAATAAGTTCATCCCCCAACGGTTTCCACCAAAACCCTAGATTAAAGAAATTAGCTACTCATGCTCATCATAATCAAATCCAAAATAACTTGCATAATTAAATTACAAAGTAATGAATAAAGGATGTAAAATCAATATTTTGATCTTCTGAGTAGTGTTCTACAGGCTTCTCTTGTATCTAATGGCATCTCCCTTAAAAGTTGTATTTTTGGATCTATTTATATGTTTGGGACAAACCCTAAACGCGTAGGAGACTTCTATTCAAACCGGGAAACACTCAAAATCTTCAAAACTCGGATTGAGCCGAACCAGGGACCAGCCTTATCGCCCAAATGCCCGGATAAATCCTGGCCAGCCCTGGCGTTAGGGCTCAAACTCCCCCCAAACGCCTAGTCCTACCAGTTTTTATGGCCTAAACGCCTAGATAAAGCCTGGTATGACCAGGCTTTACAGCTCAAATTCCCGGCTATAGCCCGGTTCACTCCTTTTCGCCTCTTGAGCATATTTTCGACGTTTATGCATCCATTTAGCTCGGCTTCAATCTCCAATTCACCTACACATGAAAGACTCCATTATGCACATACAAAGTTTATTTTTATCGTTAACGCACATAATATGTTAAACCATGAATTCTAGCCACACATCAACACCCCACACTTAAATATTTTCTCATCCTCGAGCAATCAAACTACACTCATGAACAAAACTTATTAAGAAAATCCCTTAACCCGTTATACCAAGAATTTTTAAAAAAGCTTAAGCACATAGATGTGACATCCTCGCCTCAATAATCGACTCACATATACCATGCTTTATTCACAATCTACGCACTACTCTAACATAGAGGTCAACAACATTACCTTGCCTTCATGAATCATGTGCCCTCACCAAATCAAAGAGCTAGTTCCACACACAATAACATTTACGAACACTTAAGAACTCAAGATAAAAAGAATTTACTCACACTCAGAAATAATATTCATATGGCACAAAAGATGCACCATAGGCTTGCCCGTAGTGTACTACTCTACTAATCGAGCTCATTCAGTCTAAGTTCAAGTAGGACTTTATTTGGTTGTAATGTAGGCTACGGGACGGGTAGGATACATTTAGATATAAGAGTGACTACACCTCCCTAAGCACGTTAATACATATACTTTAGCGTTCAACCTCAAACTTATATTAAGCCAAACTCCACCTTCACATCAATGTTATTACCCCATACTTCTTTAAGTACAATTACATCAAGAGTCACCACTTGTCAAGGAATATATATATTTTTTTCCACAACAATACAACTATTTTTTTTTCCTTTTACTTTTTTTATTTTTCTAAGTGACTCTTACTTTTTCAAAATAGTGCACCTTTCTCCTTATTTCAATTTTTCCCCTCAAAAACCAACCTACCACCCCACACTCTAACTTTTTCGTATTTCATCATATTTCCAGTGCTTACGAGATGTGACAAGGTTCATATATATGATCGAGTCAAACAAAGGGGTATGTCTTGTAATGTGGTTGCCAAAGAAACAGGATTATAGGCTCAATGGGGTTAACTACGATACATAACAATTAGGCGACTTAAATATATATAGCTGGCTCAACAAAGAAACGCCTATATCACTTCCAAGACTGAACAAAACTACTATTTTGCTTTGCACACACACGGGACAAGTTCTAGACATCAAATGCAATGCAAAGAATAACATACAAACCTCACATACACATGGAACATAAATCACTCAAGATTGGATCTATCACGACACTCCAGTCAAAGCAGTTAAGCAAATTTAAGAATCCATGATTTAAGGTATTTATCCTAGAGTCGAGAAATTGAGCCTCAGCGTCACAACCAAAGTACTGACTATTCTCAAGGCATCACAAAGTTCTGAGATATTGCTGCAATTAATTTCTCAACAATGTGGTTAATACTCCTAAAAATTAAAAACTACCTACACCCGGTTCAATTAAATACCCTTGGAAAAGAACCGCGGTCCAAAGAAAAACCAAGGGGAAATTACTACACTACCTAAAATAAAAAACTTTTTGGTATTTTCTCTACACTTAATTTCCTCAAGAAAACTGTCTAGCAGATCCATCGTCAGGAAGAGTCCACATATTTCTATAAAAAAGACTAACAGAAAAAAACTACAAAACTTACAAAAAAGAAAAACTTACTAACAGGAAAAACTAAAACTACTAACAAGAAAGTACACTAAACACAACAAACCACAACAAATATGTACAATACCCCACACGTAAATCATGCAATGACCTCAGTGCATCACATATAAACAAAACAATAAATAAAAGTAAGGTGCAAGAAACTCCCTGATCAAGTAGCATCTACATCCTCTCCATTAGTTTCGATTTCCATGCTCCTTCGAGCAAACGCTTGAATCACTATATGCCTCCACTTTGAACTTATGAATTGGACCCCAAGTTTTGATTCTGCTCTATGATCATGCTCCATGGGTTGTGGAACGAATCTGACTGGCCCAATAAAACAATGTAGTAATCTGCGCTTCTTGGCCTTTCGATGAGATGTGTATTCCCGACTTTCTGGCAAGAAGAATTCCAGAATGTAGGCATCTTGTTCCTTATTCCTTGACTCCTCAGGTGATTCGGATGACTCTATTTTCATATCATTACCCAAACACAATGTGAAAAAATGGTTGGAGTGTGTACCAACATCCTCAACACTAATGACACTAGATTCAACAAAATATGCATCATCAATGTCCTTGGTTAACTCTAGTATCTTTTCTACCACATCGACATCCTCTGATTTCAGATCCAACCTGGGTGGTTCTTCAACAGATGACATGGCCGGCGGGTTTTCTCTTTTCTCTAAGTGTAATGACTCAAACTCGAGAGCCCTTGGCCACACCCATTTTCCTTCAAGTGCTAACACACAGTCTGCCAGTTCTTCACCGTTCATATCATATAGATTCTTCAAACATAAAGTCAAAGGGTCCCCCACAGTCAGGGACGCATTATCTTTTTCCGGGATCACGTTCACAGCATCAATAAGAGAGCAGTTGGTGAACTCACTTGGTCGCCTCATACACTTCTGCATGTTGAACGTGATTTCTTCATCATTGAGCCTTATCTTCAGTTCACCAATCTCACAATCGATAAGGGCTCTGCCTGTGGCCAAGAATGGCCTTCCCAATATTATGGGAATTTCCTCATCCACTTTACAATCTAGTATTACAAAATCAGCAGGGAACACCAACTTCCCCACTTGCACCAATACATCATCCAGAATGCTTGATGGTCTCTTTACCGTCTTGTCAGCTACTTGCAATAACATTGAAGTTGGTCTGGCTCTACCAATTCCCAATCTTTTATATATGGCCAGCGGCATCAGATTAATGCTGGCCCCGAAGTCACATAGAGCTTTGGCGAAATCTAAGTTGCCAATGGTACAAGGAATTTTAAAACTCCCTAGGTCACACAAGTTTTCAGCAATAGGATGCGTCACCACCGCACTACAAGTCTGAGTAAGGGTGACAGTAGCCAGATCTTGGAAGTCAAATTTTCTTGCTACCTCGTAAGGGCGTTGAGAATTGTTTTTGCTTTTTTTGCTAAAAACTTTTGAAAAAGTATTCAAAGAGCCTTTGCATAGTTTACGAATTATGCTTAGTAGGGACCTAAACACAGGAATTTTTTTTCTCAGAGTCAGACCACGCCTTATGACGAAAGGGGGAGAAAGGACGGATCACCTGTCGATCTGTGATCAAAGAAAACTATACCTGAAGAATGGGATACAGATTGACAAGCACAAAAGGGTAGGCTTGGATATTAATCTACGCTCATTGATGAGATGGCGACAGGACAGCGAGCATTTTTTCCCCCAACGAGAAAGGAATGGGCATTTTCGGGCGGGGGCAGTTTGATTTCAAGGCCCTCGCAGCAGGAAGAGGCAGTTGTCATTTGAAAGGAAAGGCCCTTTGTATAGAGTTCGAACACGCGACTTCTGGCGTGACAGACCAACACTCTAACCGACTGAGCTATTTCCCCCTTTCGTCGCTACTTTGATTCAAAAGTAACCTACCGGCCTATTAGTTTACAAAGTCAACATCAGAGAGTATTCTTAACAGCTGTACTAATGCCGTTCGCCTTTGGTACTTCGCTCATGGGCACATCAAGTCCTTTATCTTTTTAGCGTAACCAGTATTTCCTTCAACGCATCAATCAATGGGATATTTACTTGTATTTGCTTTAGCATGTCCAATAACTTTTTGTAGTGTTCATCCTTTTTGTATTTGGCCAGCCTCTGAGGGAATGGAGTTGGTGGTCTCTTTTTCCCAGTGATTTGGGACTTTTCTTTCTCAGCCACCACCTCAACTACTGGCTCCTGGGCTATTTCCACTTCTTTTTCAGTCTCACTCTGTGCACTGGGTTCTCCTTCAGTAGGTTGCACTGTTACCTTGGTCAAGTTTGTTGAATCAACAAGTTTAATCGGCATGGGTACCAGTGTCTCGACCTGCATGCTTTCACGAGCTCTCTCCAATTCCAAGTCTAAGTCCCTTCCATTGCGAAGAGTCACTGCCATCATCTGTCTTGGGCCCTGGTCCGTAGGATTTACCTGAGTATCTGCAGGTAAAGTCCCACGAGGACGATTGTTCACTGCCATAGATATCTGGCCCAACTGTACTTCACTATTTTTAGTAGCTGCATCACGTACATCTACTCTCTCACTTATTTTGGCGTTTGACCTAATAACCTGCTGCATCATAGCTTCTAACCTGGAAAACACCATCTTCTTGTCTTCCCCCTTGTTGATGATGAGGAGGGTAGTATGCTTGTTGTTGATTCTGATGGTTAAAACCTTGTGGCCTATGATATGGTGTTGCATTACCTTGTGGTCTCATGACATCCATATTTCCACTGTTCTACTGTTGGTGAGGTGGTCTATACGGTTGAACTTGCTGACCCCAGTTCTGCCCCCCTTGTCTCTAGCTTTCATAATTTGACACATAATTCATGTTTTCTGTATAATGAGGGTGATCACATTCTGCATTCCACTGATTACCAAATGGTTGACTAATGCAAGATGTGCATAAGCCCCCATTGGTTGTATCAACTATGTGTACTTGTTGCTTTTTCCCAGATTCCTCCACCTTCTTAGTTAGTATGCTCATTTGTGTTATCAAAGTGGCCACGTTCTCTACAATAGTATTGGATGGATCGAATGGCACTGAGTGAACAACAATAGTAATGGGTGCATTCCTGGTTGTCCATCCTGAATTCTGCGCCATTTTATCAAGTAAGATCTGACTTTCTCTCCACATTTTGCTCAAGAATGCTCCACTAGCTGACGCATCAACATTTGCCTTAACAGTACCAGCCAGACCCATATAAAAATGCTGCCCCAACATCTGCTCCGGAATACCATGGTATGGACAGATAACCAGCATTCCCTTAAATCGTTCCCATGTCTCCTGCAATGTTTCAACTGGTTTTTGTCTGAAGCTCAAGATTTCATCAATTTGTTGAGCAGTCTTGTTGAGTGGATGAAACTTGTTAACGAACTGCTTAACTAACTCCTCCCATGTGGTAATGGAATTGATGGGGAATGAGTTTAACCAAGTCTGGGCAGCTCCAGTCACTGAGAATGGAAACAATAATAGTTTTATTGCCTCCTGAGTGACGTTTGGATGCCTCTGTGTTTTGCAAATTGACAGGAAGTTCTTCAAATGATGTTGGGGGTTTTCGATGTATGACCCTGAAAATAGTCCCTTGTTCTGCAACAAATGCAGCATATTATTTGTAATATGGAAAGGTTCAGCCTGTATTTGAGGGACTAGTATTGCAGCGGCCAAATTCTCTATTGTGGGTTGTGCCCAGTCATATAAAGGAGCCTCTGCCCCTATCTGCGC
>MDKI01283151.1:0-49372 GCA_005239505.1 Nicotiana paniculata
TTCATGAAATATAATTAATTATAGTGGAAGAACGCTTACCCATTAGATTTGTGTGAAAAAACCCTCAAAGAATCGCCCAAAACCGAGCTCTAGAAGTCAAGATATGTTAAAAATGGCTTAACCTCGATTTTGAGATTATAAACTGTTCTGCCCAGATATTTTTGTGAATTGCGATCGCGGGAGTATACATGCGATCGCGTAGAAGAAATATTTTGCTGGACCCAAAGTGTTCTATGCGATCGCAGGACCACGGATGCGATCGCATATAAGGAAGAAAAAGGGTTGTTGTCCAGTGTGTTACGCGATCGCGAGTTAGGTAATGCGATCGCATAAGGGAAAATGGACGCTGGGCCTGGGACTACCCTACACGGTCGCCGATGGAGGGTGTGTGATCGCGTTTAAGAAAAGGACTGGCCTCCGCGATCGCGTACATCAAGTGGCGAACGCATAGAAGAAAACTGGGCATTTCAAATAGACACTACGCGATCGCGACAAAGCCTATGCGATCGCATAGAAGAGAGGGACAACAAACATATAACAGCAGTGGAAAATGAGGAAAATCGACCCGAAACCTATCCGAAATACACCCTAGGCCCCCGGAACCCCGTCCAACCACACACACAAGTCATATAACCTAACACGGACTCGCTCGAGGTTTCAAAACACATAAAATAACACTAAAATGACGAATCAAACCAAAAATCAATGAAATTCCTCAAAACTTCTTTAAACCTCAAATTTTGCATTTACGGTCCGAATGACATCTAATGAAGTATGTTTCTTACCAAACTTTACAGATATGACACAAATATTATATCGAACTTGTACCGGGCTCCAGAACCAAGATACGGGCCCGATACCACAAGTTTCACATAGAATTTCATTTTCAAAATCTCTTATATTTTTCAGAAAACAATTTCTTTTAAAAATTTATTTCTCTGACTTGGGACCTCGGAATTCGATTTCGGGCATACGCCCAAGTTCCATATTTTCCTACAGACCCTCCGGGACCGTCAAATCACAGATCCGGGTCCGTTTACCAAAAATGCTTACCAAAATCAACTTTATTCAAATTTCTAATATAAAATTATCATTTTTATCAGTTTTTCATATAAAGGCTTCACGGCAACACGCTCGGGCTGCGCACGCAAATTGAGGTGAGATAGAAGGAGGTTTTCACGACCTCGGAACACAGAATTAGCTAGAAATATGCGGGATGACCTTTTGGGTCATCACATATATTTACTGAAAATTTAAATAATATCATTTTTTTTTAAACTATAATTTTGAATTCATCAAACATATAAAGAGATATGTTTTTTATTATTTTTATAAAAATGTCTAATATTTTTAATAACTAATAAAATGTCTTCTACAGATAATATAATATCCAAATAGTTTGTTAATATTTTTATTTTTTTCATTATGAAATTATGAGTTTATTTAATTAGTATATGTATTTGTACAATTTCATTTGATTTTTTTTTTCTATTCCTTATTTATGACTATTTGCTTATTATGATTTTAGTTATGTGCATATGTACGACGTTTCTCATAATAATTCTAATTATTTTTATAAGTCTTGCGTGTGTGTGTGTGTGTGTATATATATATATTTGTTTCTTGGTTATATAATTGTCTTAACCATTACTTAATATTGTTAAATTGACATATGAATTATTAATAAATTACCAATTTAGTGTAATAACTACTCCTATATATGCACACACACTACTACTACTACTAAATTAGGAAGAAATTACTCTCTAATTTGAATTGGTAGTTTCTTATTTTTTATTATTTTAGTTTTTTTGTTGTAAAATAATTTTAAAAATTTGAATGAGTTATAATATTTTTTGTATTTTCGTTCTTTATTGATAACTATAAATATCTATATTTATTAATTCAAGTAGTGTAATCAATTAATTCAAAATTTAAAATTTTAAAAAAAAATTAGTTAGAAAAGTAATTTGTTTTGTCTTAACAATGCCACTTGGCTTTATGTGGTTAAAACACTTGTCTTAATGTAGTGCTTTTCCTTCTTCTATTCTATATAGATAGATTTTTTATTTTGTAATTTTTTTTTATTTTTAATTGTAAAATAATTTTAAAACTCCAATCTGAATGAGTTATAATATTTTTTGTATTTTCGTTTTTATTGATAATTATAAGATATCTATATTTATTAATTCAAGTAGTGTAATCAATTAATTAAAAATTAAAAATTTAAAAAAAAAATTAGTTAGAAAAGTAATTTATTTTGTCTTAACAATGCTACTTGACTTTATGTGGTTAGGACACTTGTCTTGATGTAGTGTTTTTACTTCTCCTATTCTATATAGATAGATTTTGTGTTGCTCATGACACACATGTTATAATATTATTTATTCTCGTGTCTTTCTGTTTGTCAAGTTCTTTTTCAATTATCAAAGAATAAATTTGAAAACTAAGATATTATATTTCTTGATACAATAGAGTTTTAAATTTTTCATAAAATACTAAAACATCAAACAACCAACATTTGACACATTATCGTGTTATATTTCATAATCGAATATATTTATACAATTCAACTAATATGTTTTTGCTCAAATTCACAGATGAAGTCTCATAATTTTAAATTAGAAAAAAGGTACATGTATGAAATTATGATATATACATTATATATTTCAGCAACTATTATCTCTGGACAGAGGCAGACCCACAGTGGAGGGTGCGGGGTCACCGGAACCCGTTAAGTTCGGTAAAAACCATGTATATCTTTTATAAGTTCGGTTAAAATTAGCATTTTATTTTTTCTTTCTTCTTTTATTTTCTTTTACAATTTTGGATTCGATGATAGTTTCTGTCCTTTAACCTTGCAGGTCTCGAAACATTGGCCTCTTACGCAAAATTGAAGGCTTCATTACAGACCTAGTAAACCAGTTTTCTCAAAATATTTTATAACAAAACACTGATAACAATGTCTATTTTTGCACATTAAAGAAGCCCCGACACAACTTCTACCAACATTGTTTCCTATAGCACATATTTTGCAAAGTAATCTTTCACTCTTTGCTTAGTGCTTTTTCTTTCTTTAAAAATTTCTGGTTGTTTATATATTGCGGATAAGTTGTCATACTTATTGATTTTTTAAAGAACTACACACACAATTTATCGTTAATTATTGGCATATTTAAGGTTCTTGGTGCCCTCGTTGCGCTCAAATTCTGGGTCCGCCTCTGTCTCTGGCACAAACAACTACTACTTCTTTGTATGATAGTAATCTACTAAACATTCAAAGATGTCATACATTAATCGAATCTATGTACAGCTTCTGCAAAAAAATAACTTTAATTCAGCAATAGTGTTTTGATATGTATGCTGCTGTAAAAAGGACGAGGCTACAATTTATTTTTAAAAAAGCAAAAACTTTAAGACTAGAATATTTACAACCATAACCGACGTTTCCTAAGCAAGCCTGACCGAACACCAAAAGAAATTCTTTCTCCATCGAACGGGAATGGACGAAGAACGAGGAGACATTCTTCATAGAGAAGTGCCCTGAGAAATTTCATGATAACTGAAGAGGGAATGTGGCATTACTTTTTTTCAAATTCACATTTAAATTATATTCTTTGAAATATAAAAAAAATATAAAAATAAAAGAACTATTTTTCAAGTTAAATACTTGATATAATTATAAGATTGTATTAATTGGAGTTATTTGAACATTACTTTTCAAATTCACTCGATAGCAGTTCTTTAGTATGATTGTCCTTTGCAATGATGATAGTATCGGTTGAATAAGTCCATCAGTCATCTATTTGTAAAAATATTGTATTAATTAGTAAGGGATACTCTGAAAACTAGTATATATTTATATTCTATATATATAGAAATGAGAAGATGGTCAACCAAAGGCAAAATTATCATTTTTGCTCAAAGAAAAAATCTGCTCCTACTTTTTTCTCAAAGAAACGACATAAGAACAGGGAACGAACATGGGTACTTTGGTAATTATAAGTTTATTCAGGAATAACTTTGTAATTAAGTCAACACACGTACTACATTGTGTAAATGCGTGTAGTGCAGTTTTACATGACTCCTCCAATTTTTCTCCAATTTCTTCCCAGCGCAGTCTAGAAATTTCTATTGCCTTTGATTTTTATCTGATTTTGCACAAATTTTTCCAGCAACGCTTCAAAAGACTGGATTCTCTAAGATGTTCGACGTTTAGAGATCTAAGAGAGGCGCAGTGTAACGACCCGACCGGTCATTTTGGGCTCTAGCGCGTCGTGCAGCGGTTTGAAGTCGTGAGCAGCTCCATTTCAGGTATTATGACCCGTGGGCGTGGTCGGAATTGAATTTCGGGAAGTTTAGAGTTGATTTGGAAAGAAAATTCTCATTTCAGAAGCCTTAGGTTGGAAGATCAACTAAGATTGGAACTTTGAGTAAACGACCTCCGAATTAGGATTTGAAGGTTCCTGCAGGTTCGTATGATGATTTCAGACTTGGGTTTATGTCCAGATAGGGTTTTGGATAACCCGGGAGCGTTTCGGCGTATATTATGGAAGTTAGCATTTTAGAAGAATTTCATAAATTTGGGCTTGAAGTGCATTTCAGTGTTGTTGATGTCCGTTTGGGATTCCGAGTCTGGGAATAGCTTCGTATGGTGATTCTGGAGTTGGGAGCGCGATCGAAAGTGAATTTGGATGTCCTAGGTCATTTTGAAGTCATTTCGCTAAAGATAGAAATTTGAAGGTTTTTGAGAAATCTGACCGGAAGTGGAAGTTTTGACATCGGGGTCGGAATGTGATTCTGGAAGTTGGAGCAGGTCCGTAATATTGAATAAGATTTGTGTGCAAAATTTGAGGTCAATCGGACGTGGTTTGATAGGTTTCGGCATCGGATATAGAAGTTGGAAAATTCTAAGATCATAAAATTGGGATTTGAGTGCGATTCGTGGTTTCAATGTTTTTTGATGTGATTTGAGGGCTCGAGCAAGTCTGCATTATGTTTTGGAACAGGTTGGTATGATTGAACGGGGTCCCGGGGGCCTCGGGTGGATTCTAGGTGGTTAACGGATTAAGTTGGGAGTTTGAAGAAGGCTGGAATTGCTGTCATCTGGTGTGATCCGCACCTGCGAGGATTTGGCTGCAGGTGCGGCTAAGGGCACCGTAGGTGCGATTATTGTTTGGAGCCAAGGAGGCCGCGGGTGTGGAAGATTTGGACGCACCTCCGGAAGCGCAAGTGCGATAAGGGGCCCACAGGTGCGATTTCGGCCTGGGCAGAATGTTTTAAGACAAGGATTTTGGTTCATTTGTCTTCATTTCTTCATGGGCTTAGGCGATTTTGGGAGACTTCAAAGAGAGGATTCCTTCATGCAATGTCAAGGTAAGTAACTCCTTCATGCCTCTAAGTTAAATACAAGATTATATGCATGGATTAGGCATGAAAATTGGTAGGAATTTGGGAAATATTGAAGAAACCTAGAAAATGGAAAATTGGATTTTTAGCCACGAATTGAGCATGAATATTTGAGTTAGTAAGGCTATGGGTAGAATGTATCTTCGAGAAATTTCGGATTCTGGACATGTGGGCCCGAGGGCATTTTGGTCATTTCACTAAGCGAAGTTGGGAAATTATATAATTTGGAATTGTTGCAAATATTAGAGTATATTTTCATTGGGTTGTCGTTGTTTGGATAGTTTTGGGGCGTTGTGCGTCCGTTTGGAGTCATCGGAAGGGCTTGGAGGCCGGTTATGGAATCTCAGAGCGAGGTAAGTCTCCTTTCTAACTTTGTGAGGGGGAATTGTCCCCCTAGGTGAAATAATTAAGTACATGTTATTATCTTCGGGGGCTACGTATGCACGAGGTGACGGGAGTCGGTGCATAGCTACTATTATGCCTTGTCCGGGTAGTCTAGGACCCACTAGCATGCCTTGTATGTTGTAATTTGTGATCCTGCCTGTAATTTTTAAACGGCTAATATAGTCGAAATCTTAATTGAATATCTAAAAGAAGACTAGAATTCACCTTGTTAATCATCTAGAAAGAGAATTGATTCCTCTGTGGATATTTGTGTACCTGGTAGGGTTGTAGTAGGGAATATCATTAAACTTCACAAATGAGTTTCAAAACAAAGATTTAAAAGTTATATTTCATGTTCCTTTAAGAAGAATTTTACCACTTTCCTGAGAAAAACCGCTTTCTTGATAAAATACTGATTTATTATGTGGATATGTGTAACTTTGGGTGCCTGAGTCGCATGTATGATTTGCGAGCAGGATGACCCTGTATTTGTGTGTATTCATATGAGCACCTCAGTCGTAGATATTCGCAAGCAGACTAGCCTTATTATTTTTAATCGCGTCGCATGATCGATTCGTGAGCGGGGCAGATAGATGCATCTATGGTTCGAGTCGTTCGATCCTTCGGCAGTGCACAGTTTATTATTGTTGATCCGCGTCGTTCGACCCTCGGCATTGCTTGTGCATGATATTTACTGCGTAGTTGCTATGATTTTTGCCTGATTACTGGCCTGAATATTAAGTTGTCAATTGAAATGACAGAGATTTAAAGTTATTAAAAAGATTTTGGAAGAAGTTTTTACTTCCCGTCGATTTATTGTTATTTGATTAAATCACCCATGTTGATTAATTGTTATTAATATGACGAAGATGTAAAGTGTTAAACGTGAACAGAGTTGAAAATACTTATTCCTGATTTTAATAAATTGCCTATGATAATCATGCTTAGTGTCATACTTAAATATTCTGAATTGACCTTTAGCAAGTGTCTAATTTGACCTCTCGTCACTACCTCTCTGAGGTTAGGCGCGCGACTTACTGAGTACACGTTATTTTTGTACTCATGCTACAATTACTGTGCATTTTATTGCACAGGTACTTTCATAGCAATGTGGAGGATTCGGAGACTTAGGCAAGCTGCATCATCCGGAGGCGATCCGCAGCTGATAGAGTCTCCCTCGTACTGTATTTATTTCATTTTAAATTTCCTTGTCCAGTTGTATTTCGGACAGGCTTTGTAATGATTGTATAAATTCTTAGAAATTGCTCATGTACTTGTGACACCGGGTTCTGGGATATGTGTTCGGGTATATTTGTTAAAGTGTAATATTTAAGTTATTGTTTTACTTAACAAATTTTTATTTGGTTAATATGTAATAAAGTCCAAGGAAATATTTTTCATAAATGTTTTAGACCTTATTTCGATTAATTAATGATTAGCTTGCCTGACAATGATGTCCGGCGCCATCACGACCGTATGGATTTTGGGTCGTGACAACATGGTATCAGAGCGCTAGGTTCCCGCAGGTCTCACGAGTCATGAGCAAGTCTAGTAGAGTCTTGCGGATCGGTACGGAGACGTCTGTACTTATCTTCGAGAGGCTACAGAGCTGTTAGGAGTACTTACTTTCTTGATTTCCTCATCGTGCGATTTGATTCCTTTGAGGCTTATGCCTATGTTTATTCCTACTCAATTTTACGCGTCGCGAAGCGCTTGCTATGAATCAGGAATTTGAGGAGTTGAAATGGTGCTACGGATGTAATTCGAGATGTTTCCACGTATAATTGGTTGGGGCTGTTGTTATGGCCCTTCAAAAGAATAATATGTTGTTTCAGCTCAGTAGTTGTGTTTCTGAGAGCGTTAAGGATATGCTCAGGTAGTGATGATGCTTGCGATTGGTTATCATGTGATGTCGATATGATGATAGAATGCTTGCCCGTATGTTGAGGATGATGAATGGTTTGAAGGGAGGTCTTCTCAGAGTGTGATTTCGAAATTTCGGTATTTTAGTTCCAGCAGGGAGAGGCATTTGGATTATGAAAGGTCCGGTTGGGGTTGATAAAGTAGTAAGACTTGGTGTTTTCAAGTGAGGTGGGGTATGCACCTGTGACGTGTAGTCGTCGTCATTGATCGAATGGAATGTGTTAAGTTTGGCAGTGCTATATTTTTTTCGGTTGCGTGGGGTCTGAGTATTGAGAAGAAGTATTGAAGAATGTGGTTGGCAGAGACCGTGAGGTGTGTTGGTTCAGTACCAGATGAGTGTTGATAATGAAGGCAGCTAGAGCAAGATGATCTTTCGAGAGTTTGAAGTCGTGGTGATCTGCTGGTTTGAGGGCTACAGGGAATGGTCCTGGAGTGAGGCTAGGCGGTGGTTCCATTTCTAGGAGGCCAGGTGTAAGAAGCGGAAGTCGAGCAGTCGCAAAGTGGGAGAGCGACAGCATAGCTTGGAATTTGAAGATATTGTCGCGCATTTAATGGATGTCCATGAGGAGCGGACGGACTAGTAAGTTGGTAAATGAAGCAAGGCGTATGATAGGTATTGAATTGGCAGAGAGCGTGCATTTCAGTGTCGTTGGAAGGTGTCCGCAGGTGATTTCCACAGGTGGGTTATCTTATGTGAATAGGTTAGCGATGGCGGGGTTGGCAGGTCTCGGTGAGGGATCTAATGGTTGTTCGGTAGGAGGCAAAATGTGTGAATGATGCTAGAGAATTTGAGTATTTAGGGAGTGCTAGCAAGAAGATTTGGAAGAATTGGACGGATTGGTTGAGATAGATCGCATTATCAATGGAGAAAGGATCTCAGCAGGGTCTAGAGTAGTGCAAGGAGTAGCTTCGGGCTAAGTGAGGGAGTCCCACCATCTGCAGTTGGGATGTAAGGTTGTCTTCTCATAGGGTCGCGGATTGTCGGCATGTTGGCAAGTTATTTCAGCTAAGGGAAAGGAGTAAAATGGTGATTGTGCGTGGAATTTGATGAATGTGAGAAAGAGTTGCCCTGTCGGATCAGGGTTAGGCTTTGAAGGATTCAGAATTTATGCTTAAGGCATGGGCGAATTGTAAGGATAGTGACTCAGTCGCGTGGTTCCTTGAAAGGGGTGTTCATGTGCTAGAAGAGCCTTGGAGTTGATTGCATTCGGGGCCAGTCAGAGTGGGTGACTCTCAATAGCAGTCCTAGTGAATTCAAAAGTTAAGAATGCGGCATTTAAGGGTTTCAGGCAGCAGTATGATCGGGAATCGAGCTTTTGCAAAGTAATTTCTGAGAAAAAGGAAGATGGTTGGAATGTTCTATGATATGTTTTAGCATGCAGGATAGTATTGGAGGAGTGAGAGAAATAGACTCCGGATTGTATAAATATTATCAGAAGGGTATGAGACGGGTTGCGGGATTTAGGTAGCATAGTCTCATGAATCAAGGTCACTCGGGACGAGTGAGGGTTGAGCTTGCTATGAGTTGAAAGGAGTTGCTACTATTCCTGAAGCAATTGAAGATGATTAAAAGCAAATAGATTGATTAGCCATGGTTGAAATGGCACCTTTTCGACAGTGATCAGTTCCTTCGGTGTAATTAAGTTATGCATGTGGTTTGTGCCGGTGTGTGCGAGGCTTGTCGGCCGTCGTAACGGATTTCATGTGGGAGCATTTGAGTGCTATGGCATGTCATAGGCGGACCCCGGAAGGGTTATGGTGGTATAGTAGCTACTTAAGGATTTGCATGTTGGGTGATTGTGGGAATTCACTCGTGTGTTGAGATGGTACTCTTGAATTGAGTTAAGTAAAAGGTTTCTATGTGATGAAGTGTTCACCCTATTGGTGGTTTAGAAGTTATGGTGGAATTCTTGTGTTACCTCATATTGGCATGTTAGGTGCGGCAAGCAGTATGTAACTGGGAGTAAGAATCGAGATTGCGGTTCGGTGTTAATAAGGATTTCATGAGCTCGGAAGAGCAAGAAAAAGTGATTCGAAAGTTCAGAGTAAGCTGGTGTTACCTTCAGTGTCACCTGAGATGGATATTCGGTGGAAGAGGCTTTGTACCCTGGTTATGGGTTCTTGATTTGTCTTACAGCGTAGTATGGCCAGTGGTGGATGTGCAGACTTGTTACCTCGTGGAAGGTCGTGGGAGCGTGACCGCGAAAAAATTGTGTAAGTATGACATGTAGTCACTTGATGAATTGAAGATTTGGACTGAGTATAAAGAAGTGCAATGTTGTGTACTTGAGAAGTTATGCATGAGGGGCGTTCAGTTCATTTGGTTGTGGATTGCGGGGTGTTTGTTCCAGCTATGATGGTTGTTCTTGCGTATTATGAGAGAAAGTGGGTTAATGTGGACCCAGGTAGAGCTATTAGCTTAGTTTGTTGCGAGCAAGGTGGCTCGATGTTTGTGGATGGATTTAAATATGATTATGGGCACCGTATGAGCCAGGCATGTTCATTTTAGTAGAGCGCTTTTCATGGAAAGGTATTAGAACAACGGGTGTTGTTCCGTCTTCGTCAAATTCATGTGTTATTATGATTGTGCCGTGTGAGTTGTGAAACGGCTTGGTAATTTCCTATGTGTTGAGGTCCCGCGTAGTGGAGATGTTATGTGAGCATGATAGCTCTTGAGATTCAGAGTGTGTGTGTGTGTGTGTGTGTGTGTGTGTGTATATATATATATCGCACCCCAGATGTGCTTGAGTTATGTAGCCTACGGCTTTATCAGCCTCCCCAGGATGGTATTATGCACTTAGCATGCTTGTGATCGATATTCAGTATTTTGTAATAGTGAGAAAACCAGCTCCGTATATATATCTTCTTATGTAAATTTTATGTGTGGATCGGGTGGCATGTCGCCACGGGTATGTTATTCGGATCGGGTTGCACGCTGCAACAGTATGATGAGTAAGGTTCCTATATTTATTTTCTTGTGTTTTACTTCCTATTTTCTTATAAGAATTCATATTAGTTGTGTGAGTTGAATAGTTCCTTCCTGAGTCGTTTCTTATTATCATGTTCGAGTTATGGTCTATTGGCGCGATGTGGTATCATGTGAGACTGTTGGCCATGTTTGGGGTGATTTGTTGTCTGAGCAGTTCATACTAGGTGAGACGAGATTATCTTATCAGGGATCAGTGCGATAAGGTTATGTGAAGTGTATATCAAAGAACAAATATCATTATTCAGGTTCATGATGAGGTGATGATTCTCAAGATGAGGTATTCAAGGATTTGTTAACTCTGCAGTTGGGTACGAATTTCTACATATTTCCTCTGTTGTGGTGGTATCGTCAGCATTATAGCAGGATGTATGTATATATATCATGAGGTGCATTGGGAGCCTCAGATTCGTGGAATTTTGGCTATTAAGGTTCGGGGAACGTCATTGTGGTTAGATGATGAATCTTGCGGTGCATGGCGCTAATTCAGCAAAGGTATGCAGTCATGTTCTGGTGTGTTGTGTGGTAGTCGATATAGTGTTTATATATGGGAACTAGGCCTGGCAGAGAAAATTTCAAGTGTTGGAACTAGGTTCTAAGCTTATTATATGGATAAAAGAAGAAATATTCAGATGTGATCAATCTAATGTACTCAACTGGGTTGCAGTGGCACAGGCAGGTGCTCGAGGTGTTAAACAGTGATTTTAGATAACTCCAGAGTAGTTCTTAGCACGTTCAAGAACGAACGTCGGTTTAAGTGGGGGAGAATGTAACGACCCGACCGGTCATTTTGGGCTCTAGCGCATCGTGCAGCGGTTTTAAGTCGTGAGCAGCTCCATTTCAGGTATTATGACCCGTGAGCATGGTCGGAATTGAATTTCGGGAAGTTTAGAGTTGATTTGGAAAGAAAATTCTCATTTCAGAAGCCTTAGGTTGGAAGATCAACTAAGATTGGAACTTTGAGTAAACGACCTCTGAATCAGGATTTGAAGGTTCTTGCAGGTTCGTATGATTATTTCGGACTTGGGTGTATGTCCGGATCGGGTTTTGGATAACCCGGGAGCGTTAGCATTTTAGAAGAATTTCATAAATTTGGGATTGAAGTGCATTTCAGTGTTGTTGATGTCCGTTTGGGATTCCGAGTCTGGGAATAGCTTCGTAGGGTGATTCTGGAGTTGGGAGCGCGATCGGAAGTGAATTTGGATGTCCGTAGGTCATTTTGAAGTCCTTTGGCTAAAGATAGAAATTTGAAGGTTTTTGAGAAATCAGACCGGAAGTGGATGTTTTGATATCGAGGTCGGAATGCGATTCCAGAAGTTGGAGAAGATAATGTTGAATATGACTTGTGCGCAATATTTGAGGCCAATCAGACGTGATTTGATAGGTTTCGGCATCGGATGTAAAAGTTGGAAAATTCTAAGTTCATAAAGTTGGGATTTGAGTGCGATTCGTGGTTTCGATGTTGTTTGATGTGATTTGAGGCCTCGAGCAAGTCCGCATTATGTTTTGGAACAGGTTGGTATGATTGGACGGGGTCCCGGGGGCCTCGGGTGGATTCCGGGTGGTTAACGGATCAACTTAAGAGTTTGAAGAAGGCTGAAATTGCTGTCATCTGGTGTGATCCGCACCTGCGAGGATTTGGCCGCATGTGCGGCTAAAGGCACCGCAGGTGCGATTTTGGGTTGGAGCCAAGGAGGCCGCAGGTGCGGAAGATTTGGACGCACCTGCGGAAGCGCAGGTGCGATTTCGGCTTGGGCAGAATGTTTTAAAACAAGGATTTTGGTTCATTTGTCTTCATTTCTTCATGGGCTTAGGCGATTTTGGGAGGCTTCAAAGAGAGGATTCCTTCATTCAATGTCAAGGTAAGTAACTCCTTCATGCCTCTAAGTTAAATACAAGATTATATGCATGGATTAGGCATGGAAATTGGTAGGAATTTGGGAAATATTGAAGAAACCTAGAAAATGGAAAATTGGATTTTTAGCCACGAATTGAGCATGAATATTTGAGTAAATTGTATATTTGAGTTATTAAGGCTATGGGTAGAATATTTCTTCGAGAAATTTCGAATTCCGGGCATGTGGCCCAGAGGGTATTTTGGTCATTTCACTAAGCGTGGTTGGGAAATTATATAATTTGGAGTTGTTGCAAATATTAGAGTATATTTTCATTGGGTTGTCGTTGTTTGGATAGTTTTGGGACGTTGTGCGTCCGTTTGGAGTCATCAGAAGGGCTTGGAAGTCGGTTATGGAATCTCGGAGCGAGGTAAGTCTCCTTTCTAACTTTGTGAGGGGGAATTGTCCCCTTAGGTAAAATAATTAAGTACATGTTATTATCTTCGGGGGCTACGTACGCACGAGATAACGGGAGTCCGTGCGTAGCTACTATTATGCCTTGTCCGGGTAGTCTAGGACCCACTAGCATGCCCTGTGTGTTGTACTTTGTGATCCTGCCTGTAATTTTTAAACTGCTAATATAATCGAAATCGTAATTGAATATCTAAAAGAATACTAGAATTCACCTTGTTAATCATCTAGAAAGAAAATTGATTCCTCTGTGGATATTTGTGTACCTGGTAGGGCTGTATTAGGGAATATCATTAAACTTCACAAATGAGTTTCAAAAAAAAAGATTTAAAAGCTATTTCATGTTCCTTTAAGAAGAATTTTACCACTTTCCTGAGAAAAACCGCTTTCTTGATAAAATACGAATTTATTATGTGGATATGTGTAACTTTGGGTACCTGAGTCGCATGTATAATTCGCGAACAGGATGACCCTGTATTTGTGTGTATTCATATGAGCACCTGAGTCGCAGGTATGATTCGCAAGCAGGCTAGCCTTATTATTTTTAACCGCGTCGCATGATTGATTCGCGAGCGGGACAGATAGATGCATCTATGGTTCGAGCTGTTCGACCCTTCAGCAGTGCACAGTTTATTATTATTGGTCTGCGCCGTTCGACCCTCGGCATTGCTTGTGCATGATATTTACTGCGTAGTTGCTATGATTTTTGCCTGATTACTGGCCTGAATATTAAGTTGTCAATTGAAATGACAGAGATTTAAAGTTATTAAAAAGATTTTGGAAGAAGTTTTTACTTCCCGTCGATTTATTGTTATTTGATTAAATCACCCATGTTGATTAATTGTTATTAATATGACGAAGATGTAAAGTGTTAAACGTGAACGGTGTTGAAAATACTTATTCCTGATTTTAATAAATTGCCTATGATAATCATGTTTAGTGTTATACTTAAATATTCTAAATTGACCTTTAGCAAGTGTCTAATTTGACCTCTCGTCACTACCTCTCTGAGGTTAGGCGGGCGACTTACTGAGTACATGTTATTTTTGTACTCATGCTACACTTGCTGTGCATTTTATTACACAGGTACTTTCATAGCAATGTGGAGGATTCGGAGACTTAGGCGTGCTGCATCATCCGGAGGCGATCCACAGCTGACAGAGTCTCCCTCGTACTGTATTTATTTCATTTTAAATTTCTTTGTCCAGTTATATTTTGGACAGGCTTTGTATTGATTGTACAAATTCTTAGAAATTGCTCATGTACTTGTGACACCGGGTTCTGGGATATGTGTTTGGGTATATTTGTTAAAGTGTAATATTTAAACTATTATTTTACTTAACAGATTTTTATTTGGTTAATATGTAATAAAGTGCAAGGAAATATTTTTCATAAATATTTTAAACCGGAAATTATTTTGATTAATTAATGATTGGCTTGCCTGATAATGATGTCCGGCGCCATCACGACCGTATGAATTTTGGGTTGTGACACGCAGTTCCATGTTGTTTTTAGAGATTTAGCTCTGTCAATTCATCTTCCATCGATGTTCATCGTTTTACTACCGACTTCTAAAAAAGTTACCAGATTTTCTTATAACTATTCTATAAATTCATGTGGCTTTGACTCTTCTTGTGACCGATTCTGCGCATGCACCTGAAGAAAATGGGCAAGAGAGAAAGTAAGTATCCCGCTGAACAACTATTTTTCTCTTTCTCTTATCCATCTTATGTATTTGTTTTGTTTGCTCTTCCTTTTGGCCTTGAATTTTGGTTTCATTTCAAATTTTCTATATTTTGGTTCTTAATTTTATCTGTTATTTCTTGATGGGTATGTAAAATTTTGATTCTATTTTTTTAATATTGATCTACAATCGTCATACTGTCTTTGGCATTTTCTTTGTATTTTTGCTTTTAATACATCGCGTGCAAGTTTGGTTATTTGATTTATATATGGCCTTTACTTTATCTTCATGTTTCTTAGTGGATTTTGTAGATGCATGTGGTTGATTGTTTGAATTTTTCTTGGAAGTACACTAAAATTACAATCAAGAAGAGGAAATAGTGATGGAATAGGGAAGAACTTTGATGCAACAAAGATGTTTGACGATATGCCTCAAGTATTGTTTAAAGAAGAAATAGTGTGCCTCAAGTAGTATTTAATTTTTTTGTTTTATTCCTTTATTCCTAGGTGTCCTATAGCGTAGAGATCTATCATCAAGCCTAAAGATCCAGAATTACTCAATAGTAGAATGTGCGTCAATCGTTAAATGAATACTTGTACGAATGCATTTAATTTTCTTATATATTTATTACAGTTTGTTGTTTTACACTCCAAACTTATTCGGAGTTAGTTCTTTGGTGGCTGCCATTTTGCTACTTGGTATGTATTGATGATTGAATTAGCTCAACATCAATTACTCTTTTGATCAAGTTTAAAAACCTCTCAAAGGTTTATTAAAAACCTCTCAAAGGTTGCATTATATCTATGATGCAACATAGATAATTAATTAAACGTGTAATTTTCGTGGTTGTGCATGTGTTAGGCGTACAAAATATGCCGAGATTTCAGGAATTAAAATTTCAATAATATACTAAAATTAGTCAAGGCAAATTTTATAAAGGGTAATGCACAATAAGGTACCCATTTCTTTTATTTATTTTTTATAGGGATTTCTTAAGCATTTTTTAGTTGGTTACTAACTTCTATTAGATGTCGAGTTGTTTCCTGGTGACTTAGTATTATTACTTACCTATTACAAATGTGAAAACTTTGACAGTTAGGTGGAATTGTTTTTCCATCCCGAAAATTGCCAGACCTTTCTCTATAATTCAAGTAGCTCTTCTCTATGTTCCGTATTTAAGCTTTCACATTTATATATTTTCATTATTTCTGTAAGTGGTAATGATAAATAAATTTATTATACCTTCTTCTCTGATGAATTCATCAAGCTTCATTTACCACTTTGGCACTTCAATAAGTCTGGTGAAAAGACATTGCAGTTCAAGGTGAGTGCCACTTTTCTTTATTCATCTTATTTCTTTTCATCTTTCTTATTCTGTCTGGATTGTTTAATTGAACTTGAGAATGAATATACTATCGAGAAATTCTCAACTGATTCAAAGGACACTAAAAATTCTATGAAGGAAGGACAAACTGAAATGGAGGGAGTATATTTCTCTTTACAATTAAATTTCTGGTTAGCCTTAGTTAGATGAGTAGCATTGATAATTCACTCTTCTGCCAGGTGAAAAGTAAAAGTTGCATGATCTTTTCTTTGCGGTCAGTGATAGCCACGTGTTATTTTTTTTCCTAAACGCATACAATTATGCTTTAGTGTATCACATTACATAAAGTAAAAGTGGAGGTTAAACGACAAAGATTGAAAATGAAAAGAGTATAAACTGAACAAGAGAATGAGAATGGAAGATATGAGAATGAAATAATTATTAGGATGGCTATTTAACACATGAATACAAAACATAGAAAATCCATTAAAACTATTTTTCATTCCAAATCTCAATGGACCAAGTAAAGATTGATAAGGATACCATTAGGTGCTCCTGTTGAAATAATTTTCTTTGTTAAATATACATTATTTTGTAATATTTTATTGTCATTTGAGATAGTGTTAATTTATTATTTTTTATACTATCTTTCTAAGTTTTCATTTTGCGCTTAGGTTGTCTCATTCTGCATATTTATTTAGGAAGGAACATACAATATTTTTATTGCTTCAGTTTTGAATAGAAGATCATTTCCTTTGGCCATTTTCTATTTGTTGGAATGGGAAGAAGAAGTCTTTGCTAGATTCTTTTTATATTTTTGATGGTGTAAATGAAAAGCAGCAAGATAGTATTCTTTAATTGATTTGTTGCAACAACTTTATAGAAAGCGAATGAACCAAAAATTACGTCTGTCCATGAATTAACTCATATTCCTTGTAAGTTTCAATGCACTTCCACTTAGTATTATTTTTCGACAAAAATATAAGAAGCTTAAACAGAATAACTTGAGTTCTGTGGATAAAGTCCCATAATTAAATCTGATAATAACAATCCCATATTGAAATAAGGTAAATTGCTACTTAAAGCTAATACTGCCAAAAGCTCTTCAAGAATTGTTACAATCCAAACAAGTTTCTTTCTTTTTTTCATTTGTTGGTTCTTGGATATAACATAGAAAAATTAATGCAAAAATCTCATATAACATTTTAAGTTGATTCAGTATGTTAGACGTTCTAAAATTCTGTATATCATGTATTTTGCATTTAGAATAGGACTTGGAAAAACTTTTGTTACATGCATCTTGTAAAATAAAAGAATCTAAAATTGTTTCAATGGGAATTCTATGATCTTATGTTCTTTGATGTTCAAGTTATCGTGTTTCTGCTTTGAGTTACATTTTGTGCATGAAGCATATAATAGCACTTTTGTAGTTGTATTCATCTTTGCCTTTCTCACTCTTTACCCAATGCCATTACTTATATGCAGTTCATACTCATTCATTTATGTAAGGACACTACGAAGGGTGGTCTCCTCCTTTATGAAATCCTCTTCTCTCCTTAAATGTTTGAAATATTATTCATTATTCATAACACTTTGTGTTTTGTACAAATCAGCATTTCAAAATGAGAACATATAAAGATTTTTCTAATTTAATCTTTAATATCTATTTTGTTCTTAAGAAGGTCGATCTTCCCTTTCTTGTGACTACTTTGATACCATGTCATTCAAATGAATGAGTCTCGTTGTTCCTGTGCACCTTGTTTGATGATTGCCTGAAATGACTGAATACTTTTTATTTTTTTATTTTTCTACAGGTGTTCTACTTGGTGGTAGTTTCTATTTTCTTCTACAACATGTTACACTTCCTTATTCGTAGTCAATTCATTTTAATTACGGAACGGACTATCTTGCTTGGTTTCATCTTGTAATTGATAGATTCTGTGATATATTCGTCAAAGGAGTTAAAAAGAAAGCCCATGAGAGAGCATAAGCGGGTAGGGTGATCAATCTTCAAAATCGATGCATTTATCTGCAGAGTGAATGCATCACCTTATGTCCAATATTATTTCGTGGAAGAAAAATACGTATTTGCAAACACTCAATTCTCTAAATGTAGATATTTAGTAAACTTTTGGATATCTTGCGAGACTTTGTGCCTCAATAAACTTATCAACTTGACAATGTTGCTCCTTTTTCCTTTAATCCCGTTAAAAGCTTGAAATTTTCAGGTAGAAGGGATGAAAGCTATTTGGCCTTGAATTTTTCGTACAACCTATTAGCTTGGTTGATGCATATCTTATTGTATCAAATAAATCGTGGTTCAGCGTGTAGCAAAAATGTGTTGGTAGTTCTTGACTTTGCTATCAATATTTTTCTTGAAAGCTTTATGATTTCTACACAACTCAGTAATCAAGAGAGTCTGAAAAATGAGAATCCTCTGCTATCAAAGAGGCAGAGGTAGAGAAATGAGAACTGCTTTTTCTATTTGCAGATCTAGGATTCTTCGTATGCAAGAACTTTATTTACATAAAGAACTTAATTTGTGTCCTCGTAACTAACTAAAATTCTATGACAAGATCATAAATCAAAATTGTTGGGCCCGTGCTTTTTAGCACGGGCTAACCACATCTTATATATATATATATATATATATGCCCACCTAGCTCCGGCCCTCGGACATGGACGCGACGTGCTAGCATCCAGGACAGGTGTAAGTGCATCCACTATTTTTAGTTTTTTACTCAAACTACACAAAAAATATAAAAGTTTCACCAATACATAAGAATAATTAAATAGCCATATTTCACTATATGCGAAAGAATCCATCAACATCTCAACCAATGAAATTTGTCGAATAATAAGCTTTATATCTTGCATCTAATATTGAAAAAATTAATTTAATCTTGTTTGTCTCACATATAGCTCTCTCTGAGGGAGGATTATTATCCTTCGCAGCAGAAGCGTAATTATTGAGACCAACTCTTGGCAAGATTCTTTGTTAGAATCTCCATCTACGTATAAATAGACTAACCAGCATTACTCGAAAGTTACTCCAAACAAAGAGAAACTAAATTCAGTAATTTTTAGAAAACCTGATACACATCCATATTAGTCATTTCAATCAACTGTACTTTAATTCAAAATTAGTTCAGATCAGCTATATGAATCATCACACTTTGATGATAGGTGTCCATTGACAGTGGCGAAGCCACATGGTTGGTTATAAGCCACATAGTTGACCGTCCTTCGTCAAAAAATTTGTAACGATCCGACCGGTCGTTTCGTGAGATTAGCCCCGTTTTCCCCATTTCTACTTTATCATATATTGCTTAGCCTGTTTATGTTGTGTTGGGTCGGTTGGTTTGGGTTCGGAGTGGTCGTGGTGAGAACAGAGGCACTTAGCCTCTAAAAGTAGCTTAATAGTTGGAAAGGTCAACTCAACCTATTCGTAAACGACCTCGGAATGCGTATTTTATGGCTCGGATACCTTCGTTAGGTGATTTGGACTTCAGAATGAAATTTTGATGTTCGGTGTAGAATTAGAATTGAATTGGCGAAAGTTAGTTTTTGGTGATTTCCGGTCGGCAGTGGGATTCTATAGGGGTCGGAATTCCATTCCGACAGTTGGAGCAGGTTCATAATGTCATTTTGGATGCGTGCAAATTTTCAGGTCAATCAGATGTGTTTTGGTTGGTTTCGGCATCATTGGCGAAATTTAGAAGTTTCAAAGTTCATAGGCTTGAATTTGATGTAATTTTGGTGTTTTTGCGTTGTATTTGGTATTTCGGAGGCTCGACTAAGTTTGAATGATGCTATGGGGTGTGTTGGTATGTTTGGTTGGGGCCCCGAGGGGCTCGGGATTGATTTCATATGGTTTGGACTTAGGAAATTGCATCAAATAGCTGCTGGTGTTAATTTACTGGTGTGGCCGCACCTGCGGATGGGGAGCCGCAGGTGCGATACTGCAGGTGCGATACTGCAGGTGCGAAGGTCCGTGTGCAGGTGCGAAAAGAGGCCAGTCAGGAGGAATCCGCAAGTGCGAAGCCGCAGGTGCGGAGAAGGAATCGCAGGTGCGAAGTTTGGGCTGTTAGTGAGATTTCGCAGGTGAGCACCTGGGACCGTAGGTGCGGGTCCGCAGGTACGAGGAATTGTCCGTAGGTGCGGATTAACTCGACAAAATATAAATAGGTGCCTCCGCGAAATTTTGGTCATTTCTTCCATTGTTGCATGCAGGTTGAGCTTGTTTGAGAGCAAACTGAAGGAGGAATTCAAGGGTCTTCAGTGGAGGTAAGTTTCCCGGATTAAAAACTCATTTCTATGTTATTTTCTTACGGATTAGCTTGAAATTTGAGGAATTAAAGTAGAAAAATTGGGAAGAATGGGAGGAAAAATTTGGAAAATCTTTCGGTGAATTGAGTGGGCAATTATGGTCTGATTGTGGTGTTTTTGGTATGTATAGAATCGTGGGAGGATGAGGATTCTAGTAATGTAAATTTAATTGAACTCCGAGACGTGGGTCCGGGGGCTCGGATTTGGCCGAATTTAGAGAATTGTGTTAAAATTTATATCTTTCGATTGGGTTTTGTTCCGTCGCATATTGATGATGTTAATCTGATTTGGTTAGATTCAAAGCATTTGGGAGCCAATTCGAGGGGCAAGCGCATCGCGGAGTAGCTTTTGGGCTGTTTTGAGATAAGTAACGATTGTAACTCTAAACCTAAGGGTATGACACCCCGGTATTTGATATTGTTTTGGTAAATGAGGTGACGCACATGCTAGGTGACGAGCGTGGGGGGCGTGCACTGATAGGGATTGTGACCTGGTCTGTCCCGTAGCGACTATTAAGCCGCGTATTCGATTTGAAACCTTATGATATCCTGTGTTTCAGAAATTTATACTTGTTTATGGGCTGTGAGCCGTGTTTGGGGCCTTGTGCGGACCTTTTAGACCCTCAGGGGTATTTTCCATGTTTGGGGCCTTGTGCCGACCTTTTAGACCCTCAGGGGTATTTTCCATGTTTGGGGCCTTGGGCCGACCTGTTAGACCCTTAGGGGTATTTTCCATGTTTGGGGCCTTGGGCCGACCTGTTTAGACCCTTAGAGGTACTTTTACACTATTCTACCACTATCCTGATAGAACATCTGTGAACTCAGTCATGTTCCTACTTGTTGTTATTTTCATTGTTATCACACTGCTTTGAAAACTCATAAAAGTATTTTGGGCTTAGTCCCGTGAGTTGAGATGAATTGCCCAAGTGGCTTGTGAGGGTGACTGAGTCAGGCCGAGAGCCGAGTATGTGAGGATAGCTATGGATTGGGCTGCACGCCGCAGCAATATATGTGTTAGGCAGAGCACCGAGTATGTGAGGATAGTCATGGGACGGGCTGCACGCCGCAGCAATATATATGTTATATATTACATGTGGGTCGGGTTGCACGCCGCAGCAATATAGATTATATATATATATATATATACATGGATCGGGCTGCACGCCGCAGCAATATATGTTATATATGGATCGGACTGCACGCCGTAGCAATGTACATATTGGATCGGGCTGCACACCGCAGCAGATATAGCGCTTGGGCTGAAGGAGCCCCTCCAGGAGTCTGTACACCCCCAGTGAGCGCAGTCGACTATTATATGGATCGAGTTGCACGCCGCAACAGTATAAATTTATATACATATATATATGTAGTGGAGCGGCCTGCCCACCGCAACAGTTGTGTGTGCTCATGGTACTTGCTGAGTACGAGTGTTTAAGTGAGAGCATGAGATACTGATAGTGGAGTCACGAGTGACTGAGAGGCTTGCCCGAGAGGCTTTACCATGAGTGATACTGTGCCCGAGGGGCTTATCATATTTTATGAAATGTTGTTTTCACTCTTCTTTCCACTGAGCCTCTGATAATAATTGTTGGATAAATGTTTTATACGAGATTTTTAAATGGAAACTGGAGTTTTATGAAATATTCGGAATTGTAGATTCCTGACTTGATTTATTCATTTTCAGTGTCATTCATTATATGGTTTTACATGATTTAATTGCTCGTCACTACACTCAAGTTTTTAGTTACATTGATTAATTACTGAGTTGGCGTACTCACATTACTCCCTGCACCTCTGTGTGTAGATCCAGGTACCGAACCATCTCACTAGTTGATTTTCGGATGAGCTTGGAGTTGTTCGAGGATCGAGGTAGCTGCTCAGCGTTTTGCCTCAGTTCATAGTTTTGCCTTTTGTACTCCAGGCTTTTGTTGTAGCAAGCCACTATGTTGTACATTGTATTTTCAGTCTTAGATGCTCATGACAGTTGACTCCAAGTTTTGGGGAAGTGTATATTTTGTTTCATCTCATTCTGCTATTTTAAAATCTACTAATTTTGGGAAATTATGAAATATATTGATAGTCTGAGTTCCATGATAGGCGTCATCACGGCTGGTTTAGGATTTGGAGTCGTGACAAGTTGGTATCAGAGCCTAGGTTACATAGGACTCAATGTTCATGAGCAGGTTTAGTAGAGTCTTGCGGATCGGTATGGAGACGTCTGTACTTATCTTCGAGAGGCTGCAAAACCCTTAGGAACAATCTCATTTTTTTCTTGAATTATGTCGTGCCATTTGATTGATTCTGGAAATCTAAAATTGTGTTGTTTCATTCTCTCACAGATGGTGAGGACTCGCGCTACCGATCAGGGCGATCAGCCACCAACTAGACCAGCGAGGGGTCGAGGTCGTGGTAGAGGTGGAGGGCCAGCCCATGCGGTAGCCAGGGCAGTATCAGTTGATCCCCCTACTACTCAGTACCAGGTTCCCGCCGCAGATGCTCCAGCTGGACTCTCTCAGGCACCGACAGTGCCTATTGTTATTCCGGGTCTTCAGGAGACCTTGGCTCAGATCTTGACTGTGTGTGCTCAGGCAGTTGCCGCTATTTCTCAGGCTGGGGGAGGCAGTCAGACTCAAATTGCCCGGACACCTGAGCAGGTTTACTCAGGGCCAGCAGACACCGGGGGCGATTCCAGCCCAGCCGGTTGCTCCAGTTCAAGACTTTGTGGTCCCAGCTATGCTAGATGATGAGCAGCGTAGGCTGGAGATTTTAGTAGACTACAGCCTCCGACATTCAGTAGTGCTAAGGGCGAGGATGCCCAGGGTTTTCTGGATAAGTGTCAGAGGATGTTGCGTACTGCTAGGATTTTGGAGACCAATGGGGGTCTCATTTGCTACTTTTCAGTTTTCTGGTGCTGCTTTCACTTGGTGGGAGTCTTTTGAGAGGCGTAGGCCTGTTGGTTCAGCACCCCTTACCTTGCAGCAGTTCTCCACTATCTTCTTGGAGAAGTATGTTCTCACAGGGAGGAGCAGCGCAGGCATTTTGAGCAGCTGCGCCAGGGGGAGCTATCAGTGACACGGTATGAGATGCGATTTTCGGAGTTGGCTCGTCATGCCACCGAGTTGGTCCCTATTGATAGGGAGAGGATTAGGAGGTTTGTGGATGGCCTCACTTATCAGCTCCACCTTTTCATGACTCAGGAGAGAGTATCAGATGCTACATTCGAGCAGGTTGTTGATATTGCTCGAGACATTGAGTCAGTTCGACGCCAGGAACGGGTAGAGAGGGAGGCCAAGAGGCCTCGTGGCGATGATTCTAGTGGTGCTCCTTCCAGGGGGCAGTTTCAACATGGTAGAGGCCGTTCATTCAGGCCTCCTCGGTCAGGCCACCCAACCTATTGTGGTGTATCTTCGGGGCATGGTCCCCGCAGTTTTCAGCCAGGCCATTCTTCATCGGTGCCCTTCCAGCCCAGAGTACAGCTCGAGCACCATCAGTTCAGGTTTCTTCTATGCATGGTTCTCCTAGTGGCCATTCTGGTGCCAGGGGTTCATTCCAGTCCCAGTCTGGAGAGTTCGGGCATATGAGGAGGCAGTATCCTCATCTTCTTGGAGGTCCATCTCAGCTGAGGAGCCAGCCTTCGACTTCAGCTCCGGTTACTTCACCACCCACCTAGGCAGCCAGGGGTGGTAGTCAGTCAGCTAGAGGCCGCCCTAGAGGGGGAGGTCGAGCAGGTGGAGGTCAGGCCCGTAAGTATGCCTTTCCAGCCCGGCCAGATGTTATGGCCTCCGATGCAGTGATCGCAGGTATTGGCCTCCCATTCTGTTGCCGATATGCCTTGGCTTTATTTGACCCTGGTTCTACATATTTCTATGTTTCTTCATATTTTGCCTATTTTCTGGATATGCCCCGTGAGTCTTTAGTTACATCTGTTCATGTGTCAACTCCGGTGGGCTAACTGTTGTTGTGGACCGTGTGTATCGGTCCCCGTGAGTCTTTAGTTACATTTGTTCATGTGTCGACTCTGGTGGGCGACCGTGTGTATCGGTCGTGTGTGATATCTCTCGAGTGGACCTACTATTACTCAGCATGGTCGATTTTGATGTGATATTAGGCATGGACTGGTTATCTCCATGTCATGCTGTTTTTGATTGTCACGCTAAGACCGTGACCTTAGCTATGCCTAGCAGGGTGATTTCCTACCTGAAGTCAGCATATGGTTGAGAAGGGATGTTTATCGTATCTGGCTTTTGTGAGGGATGTCAGTGGTGAGATTGATTCGGTTCCTGTGGTCCGTGACTTTCCGGACGTGTTTCCTGCAGACCTGCCAGGCATGCCACCTGACAAAGACATTGATTTTGGTATTGACTTGGTGCCAGGCACTCAGCCTATTTCTATTCCACCTTATCGTATGGCACCAGCGGAGCTAAAGGAATTAAAGGAGCAGCTTCAGGAACTCCTAGATAAGGGGTTCATTCGGCCTAGTGTGTCACCTTGGGGTGCACCGGTGTTGTTTGTAAAGGATGGTTCTATGCGTATGTGTATTGATTATCGGTAGCTGAACAGAGTTACGGTGAAGAACCGGTATCCCTTGCCTCGTATAGATGACGTGTTTGATCAGTTGCAGGGTACCAGGGTATTTTCCAAGATTGACTTGCGTTCCGGCTATCATCAGTTGAAGATTCAGAGGCCAGACATCTCGAAGACTGCTTTCAGGACTAGATATGGTCAGTCATTATGAGTTTCTGGTTATGTCTTTCGGGTTGACCAATGCCCTTGCAGCCTTTATGCACTTGATGCACAGTGTATTCCGGCCTTATCTGGATTCTTTCGTCATCGTGTTCATTGACGATATCTTGGTGTATTCCCGATCCCGGTAGGATCATGAGCAGCATTTGAGAGTTAGCTTCAGACCTTGCGAGAGAAGAGATTGTATGCAAAATTTTCGAAGCGTGAGTTCTGGCTTGATTCAGTAGCATTCTTGGGGCACGTGGTGTCCAGTGAGGGTATTCAGGTTGATCCGAAGAAGGTAGAGGCGGTGCAGAGCTGGCCTAGACCGTCATCAGCTACCGAGATTCGCAGTTTCCTTGGTTTGGCGGTACTATCGCTGTTTCGTAGAGGGATTTTCATCTATTGCAGCACTTATGACCAGACTGACCCAGAAGGGTGCTCAATTCAGGTGGACTAAGGAGTGTGAGGAGAGCTTTCAGAAGCTCAAGTCAGCTTTGACTACAGCTCCGGTGTTGGTTTTGCCTACGGGTTCAGGTTCTTATACAGTTTGCTGTGATGCCTCGAGAGTTGGCCTTGGAGCGATTTTGATGCTCCAGGGTGATTGCCTACGCGTCCAGACAGTTGAAGGTGCACGAGAAGAATTATCCAGTGCACGATCTAGAGCTAGCAGCTATTGTCCACGCCTTGAAGATTTGGCGTCATTATTTATACAGAGTGCATTGTGAGATATTTACTGATCACCGTAGTTTGCAGCATCTGCTTAAGTAGAAGGATCTGAATTTGCGTCAGAGGAGGTGGTTGGAGCTTCTCAAGGATTATGACCTCACGGTTTTATATCATCCGGGGAAGGTCAATGTAGTGGTCGATGCCCTGAGTCGCAGGGCGAAGAGTTTGGGGAGTTTAGCCTACCTTCCACTTGATGTTCAGGCTTTAGCAGGTCAGTTGGTGAGATTGGATCTATCAGAGCCCCTGCGGGTATTGGCTTGTGTAACCTCTAGGTCTTCTCTTTATGATCAGATTAGAGCACGCCAGTATATGATGATCCACATTTGCTTGTTCTTCAGGACAGGGTCCGTTGCGGTGATGCCAGTGATGTGGTTATTGGTGATGATGGGGTCCATGAGGATGCATGGCCGAACTTGCGTGCCCAATGTGGATGGGCTTCGAGATTTGATTCTAACTAAGGCCCATAGTTCGCGGTATTCCATCCATTCGGGTGCCACAAAGATGTATCAGGATCTGAGACAGCATTATTAGTGGAGGCGGATGAAGAGAGATATTGTTGAGTTTGTGGCTCGGTGTCTCAACTGTCAGCAGGTCAAGTATGAGCACCAGAGACCAGGTGGATTGCTTCAGAGATTTGATATTCCGGAGTGGAAGTGGGAGCGGATCACCATGGACTTCGTAGTTGGACTCCCACGGACTTCGAGGAGGTTTGATGTTATATGGGTTATTGTGGATCAGCTGACCAAGTCCGCGCACTTTTCTTGTTGGTACTACTTATTCTTCGGAGCAGTTAGCTGAGATTTATATCATAGAGATTGTCCGATTGCATGGGGTTCCAGTTTCTATCATTTCTGACAGAGGTACTCAGTTCACATCCTAGTTTTGGAGAGCCGTGCAGAGGGAGTTGGGTACTCAGGTTGAGTTGAGCACAGCATTTCATCCTCAGACCGAGGGGTAGTCGGCGCGTACTACTCAGATTTTGGAGGATATGTTGCGTGCCTGTGTCATTGATTTTGGGGGTTCATGGGACTAGTTTCTGCCACTCGCGGAGCTCGCTTATAATAATAGTTATCAGTCGAGTATCCAGATGGCTCCGTATGAGGCTTTATATGGTAGGAGGTGCAGATCTCCGGTTGGTTGGTTTGAGCCGAGAGAGGCTAGGGTAGATCTCCGATTGGTTGGTTTGAGCCGGGCGAGGCTAGGCTATTATTGGGCACAGATTTATTTCAGGATGCGTGAAATTGATTCGGGAGCGGCTTCACACGGCGCAGTCTAGGCGGAAGAGTTATGCGGACCGGAAGGTCCGAGATGAGTCTTTCATGGTTGGGGAGAAGGTACTGCTGAAGGTGTCACCCATTATGAGGTTCGGGAAGAGGGGAAAGCTGAGTCCTCGGTTTATTGGGCCTTTTGAGGTGCTTCAGAGGATTGGGGAGGTGGCTTATAGACGTGCCTTGCCTCCCAGCTTATCGAGTATTCATCCAGTGTTCCATGTTTCGATGCTCCGGAAGTATGTTGGTGACCCGTCTCATGTTTTGGACTTCAACGCGATTCAACTCGAGGGAGATATGTCATATGAGGTAGAGCCAGTGGCTATTTTAGGTCGTCGGGTCAGGAAGCTGAGGTCTAAGGATATATAGCTTTAGTAAAGGTTTAGTGGAGAGGACAGACGGTGGAGGATGCCACCTGGGAGACCGAGCGGGAGATGTGGAGCAGATATCACTTCACTTATTCGAGACTCCAGATATGTTTCTAGACCCGTTCGATGTAACGACCCAACCGTTCGTTTTGTGAGATTAGCCTCGTTTCCCCCATTTCTACTTTATCATATATTGCTTAGCTTGTTTATGTTGTGTTGGGTTCAGAGTGGTCGCGGTGAGAACAGAGGCACTTAGCCTCTTAAAGTAGCTTAATAGTTGGAAACAGTTGACCTATTGGTAAACGACCTCGGAATGCGGATTTTATGGCTCGGATAGCTTCGTTAGGTGATTTGGGACTTAGGAGTGTGTTCAGAATGAAGTTTTGATGTCCGGTGTAGAATTAGGCTTGAATTGGCGAAAGTTAGTTTTTGGCGATTTCCTATCAGGGTCGGAATGGAATTTCGACAGTTGGAGCAGGTTCGTAATGTCATTTTGGATATGCGTGCATATTTTCAGGTCAATCGGATGTGTTTTGGTTGGTTTCGACATCATTGGCGAAATCGGATGTGCATATTTTGGTGTTTTTGCATTGTATTTGGTGTTTCGAAGACTCGGCTAAGTTTGAATGATGCTATGGGGTGTGTTGGTATGTTTGGTTGGGGCCCCGAGGGGCTCGAGATTGATTTCGGATGGTTAGCAGAGGTTTAGACTTGGGAAATTGCAGCAAATAGCTGCTGGTGTTAATTTACTGGTGTGGCCGCACCTGCGGATGGGGAGCCGCAGGTGCGAAGGTCCGTGCGCGGGTGCGAAAAGAGGCCAGGCAGAAGGAACCGCAGGTGCAAAGCATTTTGGACTGTTAGTGGGACTTCGCAGGTGCGGGTCCGCAGGTGCAAGGAATTGTCCGCAGGTGCGGATTAACTGGACAGAAAATATAAAGGTGCCTCCGTGAAATTTTGGTCATTTCTTCCATTGTTGCATGCGGGTGGAGCTTGTTTGAGAGCAAATTGAAGGAGGAATTCAAGGGTCTTCAGTGGAGGTAAGTTTCCCGGATTAAAAACTCGTTTCTACGGATTAGGCTTGAAATTTGAGGAATTAAAGTAGAAAAGTTGAGAAGAATGGGAGGAAAAAATTGGAAATTGTTTTGGTGATTTGAGTGGGCAATTGTGGTCTGATTGTGGTGTTTTTGGTATGTGAGGATTCTAGTGATGTAAATTTTATTGAATTCCGAGACGTGGACCCGGGGCTCGGATTTGGCCGAATTTTGGGAATTGTGTCAAAATTTATATCTTTCGATTGGGTTTTCTTCCGTTAGCATATATTGATGATGTTAATCTGATTTTGGTTAGATTCGGAGCATTTCGGAGCCAATTCGAGGGGCAAGCGCATCGCGGAGTAGCTTTTGGGTTGTTTTGAGTTAAGTAACAATTGTAACTCTAAACCCGAGGGTATGACACCCCGGTATTTGATATTGTTTTGGTAAATGAGGTGACACACATGCTAGGTGACGAGCGTGGGGGGCGTGCACCGATAGGGATTGTGATCTGGTCCGTCCCGTAGCGACTATTAAGCTGCGTATTCGATCTGAAACCTTATGATATATCCTGTGTTTCATAAATTTATACTTGTTTATGGGCTGTAAGCCATGTTTGGGGCCTTGTGCCGACATGTTAGACCCTTAAGGGTATTTTCCATGTTTAGGGCCTTGTGTCAACCTGTTTAGACCCTCAGAGGTACTTTTACACTATTCTACCACTATCCTGATAGAACATCTGTGAACTCACTCATGTTTCCCACTTGTTGTTATTTTCACTGTTATCACACTACTTTGAAAACTCTGAAAAGTATTTTGGGCTGAGTCCCGTGAGTTGAGATGAATTGCCCAAGTAGCTTGTGACGGTGACTGAGTCAGACCGAGAGCCGAGTATGTGAGGATAGCTATGGATCGGGCTGCACGCCGCAGCAATATATATGTGTTAGGCCGAGCGCCGAGTATGTGAGGATCATGGGACGGGGTGCACGCCGCAGCAATATATATGTTATATATTACATGTGGGTCGGGCTGCACGCCGCAGCAATATATGTTATATATGGATCGGGCTGCAAGCCGCAACAATGTACATATTGGATCGGGATGCACGCTGTAGCAAATAGCGCTTGGGTTGAAGGAGCCCCTCCAGGAGTCTGTACACCCCCAGTGAGCGCAGTCGACTATTATATGGATCGGGTTGCACTGTATATTGCCCGCCGCAGTAGTTGTGTGTGCTCATGGTACTTGCTGAGTACGAGTGTTTGAGAGCATGAGATACTGATAGTGGAGTCACGAGTGACTGAGAGGCTTGCCCGAGAGGCTTTATTGTGAGTGGGGCTTATATTTTATGAAAATGTTGTTTTCACTCTTCTTTCAATTGAGCCTCTGATAATAAATGTTCGATAAATGTTTTATACGAGATTTTTAAATGGAAACCGGAGTTTTATGAAATATTCGGAATTGTAAATTGCTCGTCACTACACTCAAGTTTTTAGTTACAGTGATTACTTACTGAGTCGGCGTACTCACGTTACTCCCAGCACTCCTATGTGCAGATCCAGCTACCGGACCATCCCACAAGCTGATTTTCGGACGAGCTTGGAGTTGTTCGAGGATCGAGGTAGCTGCTCAGCGTCCCCAGCTCACCTCATTTCTTTTCCTCAGTTCATAGTTTTCCCTTTTGTAACTGGCTTTTGTTGTAGCAAGCCACTATGTTGTACATTGTAAAATCTGCTAATTTTGGAAAATTATGAAACATATTGACAGTCTGAAAAGGGTTGGCTAGCCTAGTTCCATGATAGGCGACATCATGGTCGGTTTAGGATATGGGGTCATGACGAAATTACTCTGTGTATATAGGTAACATATTATGTTTTAGAGGTGTTATAACACATATCTGACAACCTTTGTCGTGATTTTTTTTCACTTCTTTCAAATTTGAATAATACTCTTGGGTAAATTTCTAGTTTCGCCACGACCATCGATCCTATAGGTTAAAGTTGGATTTACCTCATAGATCCATGATTTTACTACTGAATAAAGTTGCGCGATAAACTTAACTTATTGTTTGATGTCCTAAAACAATAAGAATATATGAGTGTTTCCACCAATCTCTAAATGAGTATTATAGTTAGGTTATAAGTGCAGAGTCTGGGCTCCAGGGCAAGGCAGCTCTTGCCTTAGGCCTCCAAAAATATAAAGTACTACTTAAAATATCATTATATTATGTAATTTATATTTATATAATTATTGATAAAATATTTTAAATTTTAATCTTTATTTAAAATTTGGTAGATGTAAGATTGAATGACTTAATAGGATAAAACTTTTCTCTCACTAAATTAAATACTAATATATTTATCTTCTCATCAATTCTATTTTTCTTTCTTTCTTTTTTCATATATTTTACTTTCTAATTTCAACTTAGACTCTACATATCAGTAAGCAAGTTCTTTTGTGTCTCATTTTTTTTAACTAAGAATCCCATAGACAAATATCGTAAGATTCAAAACACGACCGATAATAGGCTCCTTTTACCATTTTCACTTAATGCCATATGACTTGCGCCTAACCCATATATATTATACGTCGTTCTCTCACCACTTTTTTCGTCTCAATGATCAAGACCCTATATGTATTATTTCATGAAAGAAATTTCAAGACCCTCATTAATGATCAACAATTCACTGTCCCATGAATGTGTTACTCAACCAGCTTCATTCACGTTTGGTAACTAAATAACATTTAATGGTTGTTGTCTTATCTTGATTGTGAGACTCTATAAAACTTGATTGAGAATATCAGGGGATGGACATGTGGCTCAAGTAGGGAGACTAGTAAAGGTTTAATTTAGGTCCCCAAAATAAGAGATTTTATGATTTTTATTTCAAGTTAGAAAATATTAAAGTTTGCAGAAAAAATACAAAAAACATTAGACAAAAGAAAGAAAGATTGTCTACTCTTTAACACTAAAAATATTTTAGAACTTTAAATTAAATTACTTAAATCTTCATGTTATATTTTTTTACAACAATATCAAAGGTAACATATTGAAAATACATGTCTCACATCTAATTTAAGTTACCTCTTACATTATACTATGTGAAGTTAAAAGGTAACAAGTATAAGAAAATGGAAACACTAACTTTTTTCTACATATAGGTAACTTTTTTATACGTACTAATAAAAAAAGTATAAGGCTTCTTATTAAAGTTTCACTTTAGGCCACTAATTTTTTGTTAGGGTTCAACCATTCTTGAACATCATCTCTCTGGTTTTGAATTGATCAGTCGCAATCACCACATTTAAGAGGCAGCAGCAGAAACTGCTGCATATGGAGCAAAAAAAATGATAGAAATTTCCAATATGCATATGATTTATGCGTACCTTTGCGGTATGATCAAAGTTAGGCGTAGGTGTTGCATGGTGCACCAAACTTATCCTTAGTTGTTTTAAGGTTTCTCCTCTTCCATCTATCCATTTCGGAAAATAGAATTAGTTTATGAACGTTCAAGTGAGAATATCTATGAATAGTGTATGTTGATAACATGGGCATACCATTCTTGCATATTCTGCCTCCTCTCTATAGCGCTTATGCATAATTTCTTTCTCCTCAATCTGTAGAGCATCTTATATAAGGTGAGTGTCAAAGAAACATGCGAAAGTATAAGAACATGCATAGAGGGGAAAAAGATTACCTTGTTATCAAATTCAGCACTGTCAGCAGCACGGTGATCTTGAATTCCTGAACTTCAGTTAAGGGTCTCCATTATTTCTGAGGAACTGGAATTGGGTCCCTGCATTAGTAGGTAAAAAATATTAGCCATCTTGTGTAGAAGATTTATTTTTCAAAATTTTTACTCAATCAAGATTGGACGTGCCTTAAACAATCTCATTTTAGCTTTTTCCTCCTCCAATCTCTGCTTGTCTTCCGTTTCCCTTCTAATCTCCTGTTCATGCCTAACGAGACTCTCTAGTTCGAAAGGTTCTGGTTTAGTGCACGGCTTTGGTTCTAGTTTGGGTGGAATCTGGCAAAGAGACCATAATAAAAATGAGCAAAACTTAGGTTTGTGAAAAGGGTTAGACGATAGATATCAAAGAAATTGATACAGAATTTTCATACCACATAATTAGTGGTGCAAGGATACGGAGTTGCTTTGGGATTTCTGGACCTTTCTTCCTCCATCTGTTTCTGTAGAACTTCAGTAAACAGCTTGCTCTCCTTCTCAACCCATCGCTCCTGAAAATTCAGGAAATGCCAACTCAAGAGGAGTTAATTTTTTCAGCTAAGAAAAGAACAAAAACGTAAAAATGTCCGATGCATGCCTCAGTGTAAAGATGAAAAGGATTTGGTATGGTGTTTCTTGGAATAGTCTTGTCATTTTGCGATTCAGAATTCAACGAAAGCTGAAAACATGAAATGAAACAATGAGAAAGAGACGACATAGTGAAATAAGAGAGAATTATAGTAAAAAATATACCTTGTCAAAGATATCATCAAAGTTAGTTGGAGTTGGTGGAATCCTTTCATCTGTGGCAAAGTGAAATTCTTGAGGCACAGTCACCTGCTTCTTTATGTTGCAGAACACTCCCAAAGCTCCTTTACTTTCAAAAATCTACATGTTGAAAAATGTAAGGAAAAATTAAAAAGAAAAATATAGAGTTTCAATCTAATTGATCACCAAAAGAATCTAGTAGGCGATAAGCGGGGATGATTAGCTTCCTATTCTTCCTATTCAAAAGCATTGCCTTGAAGTTGAGAGCTTTTTCAAGTTCATCCTTTTACCGGTTCTTCTGTGCTTTTAATCTTTAGAGGTCATGCTCTTAGTGATGTTATAAGATCAGGTGATTTAGGTGTTGTAATATGTGGCTGCCACTGATGATTCTGAGATGAAAGGATTTTGTTTCCAGTCAATAATTAAAGCAAGTTATTGTTTTCATTAAGTTATTACAGGCAATACTTGCGTTAACTAAGAAGATTCTATTGATTGAACTGAAGTTGTATCTGCATTCATATTGGCCCTTGCCATTGTTTCCAAGCGAAACTCCTGCACAAGGTAAAGATATTAAAATAGAATGCTCCTGGTATGCAACTTTCCTCTCAATTTGTTGCTTTCTTAGAAATCGGTATACATACTACACCTTAAATTCTGGAAGTTGGGTGTACTTTTAGGTAATGCAGCTTGAGTTGGAGCTTTCAAAATCTGTTTGTCAAATATAAAACAACGTCAAATGGTACGGTCAAAAGAAAAGAAAAAACAAAGGTGTGATTGCTGGTAGAGTTTGAGTTCCATAATCAATTGCCAAATACTATGTCTAACATGAAGTACCTATTAACTGGGCAGTTTTATATTCGGGTTCTATAGGCCTGATTATTGTAAGTTGAGGCTTCTTCCATGCTGATTAGTTGGATTATCCTAGGTAGAATTGCCTATGCACGATAGTGACATATCTCTTGTGCTAGACTGAACTTCATCATCATTTCTGCTGTTGAAACAAATGGGGCAACATGTTGTCGTTGCCTAACATACATCTTTACATCACAAAGTTTAAGTTAGATTTAGAATATTCAAATTTGCATGCAAGAAAAAGAGAAAGTCCATGATAAAAACCTTTCTCGCCTCTTTTTGAGCTTTAGCTGCTGAAGAGGATAAGTTAGAGCTGCTGTTGTTAGCTACCCCAAGTCTTGTTTTATGCGGCAAATGTTGGAGTTTGATATCAAGAATCTAGAAAATTTGGGAAGAAAGAAACAGCAAGATTAGATAAAGTATGAAATATTCTGCACAATGCACATCCAGAGAAGATATAGAGAGGAGACTACCTTCTCTGGATTTTCCCTCTTCTATTTTTTGTCTCTTTATTGCTTGGTTTACTTGCGCGAAATTTGGAGTTCCAACAGAACTTTTCATGATTAATTGTCTGTGCAGCAGCAAATGAAATTCACCAACTTTATTGGGACAAAAACATGTTTGTGGCCAAAGAACAGCAAGAGCATTAAGAATATCAGAGTCACAACAAGAAACTACAGCAGTAAGTTCCCATGTGACTGTTGTGATTGAGTTTTTGACTTTAATGCTGAAGGGTTTCTAAGTACGGTTGCAGCAATCTTTTTGGCTGACTGTTGCCTCTTGGAATCAGTATTCTGAGAGCCATTCTTCTGAGAAGATGTGGTGGTGGTCGTGGCGTGCAAGTTTCTGTTACACGAAGGTGCTAAATTAGATGCTTTATCAGCCAATCATTTGAAGACAAAGGGGGAATAAAACGAAAGGGACTCATAAAAAATGGGATCGCATAGAACTACTAACCTCGGACAGTGGACTGCTTCTCTTTAGATTCCTGGAATTTTATAAACCACAAAATAAATATAGATTTCATCAAAAGGGGCAAATGGTGCTTCTGCTATACAAAAGTATGGACGCATACCGGATTAGGAAGACTTGTACCATGTTCTGGTCTGATCAGATTTGGTGTTACCTCTTCCTTACTTTCAGAAGAAGTGAGCTCAACCGCAGGCCTGTTTCAGACAGTAAAATAAGTACATTAAAACCCAATTAGAACATAATCCCAAATGAGATAAGAATCTTAGAGTTTTTGCAGTAATGTAAAGTTGTTGGCCTTGTATTATCCTGCAATTCCTCAGAATCAGTGAAATCACATAAGCTCTCAAGTTGAACAGTTCTACCAATCTTGATTCTTGGCATAAAAGATGGACAGATCAACACAGAAATAACCAAGAATAAAATCAACATGTCATATCAAATTGGTACTCTAATGAAAATAGTAATAAGAAATCAACGGAAGCAATATAAACGCTCCTATTTCCAGGGACATCGTTACTAATCTCCATTTACAGCGTATACAATGAAACAGAAGTATTCCATGGATAAACAGTTAAAACGGAAAGAGAATTATCCCATCGATAAACCAATGTACAAATTTTCCCACAACTAATTGACATCCTCAATTTTTCATCTCTTGAAGTACAAAATAGGCCTCAAATTTGTATGACATTGAATTTGCATTCTGAAGGCTATGTCAGTTGTATACTGAAAAACGTAACATTCTCTTTTTCTAAAACCGTTTCCAGTTCCTAATCAAACCTACCTAATCAGACGGACAATGTTCAATGGGATCGAAGCTTAACCCAACCCAACAACAATAGGGGCTAAGTATTCGATCTTGGTTGGTTTCACCTATTTGCAGGGTAACAAGACCAGTAATTGTTGTGAAGCACAAATGATAAGTTCTTAAACTGTCCGATTCCAACTTAAAGTTCCTTATACACTAAACTACTGCGCATGTACTTGAAGCTTTTCAATGCCAAAATCAAATGGTGAGATCGTAATTCAACAACAACAAACCCAGTGTAATCCCACAAGTGGGGTCTGGGGAGGGTAGTGTTTACGCAAACCTTAATCCTACCTTGTGAAGGTAGAGAGGTTGTTTCCGATATACCATCGGCTTAAGAAACAAGAAGGTAAAATGATGAGATCGGGATGCCTCTTAAAGTATATATAAGACTTAATAAGGCATCTGAACTACCTAATAGCTATCTATTTCACATTGACTGGTAGTATATTATAACGGATTCCATTAAGTTGGGAGAAAAAAAAGTAAATCAATTTGGGGGAAATAGCAAAGTAGCAATGTGGAGATCAATGATCCTAAATTTTTTAAAATCAATTTAAATCTAGACTCCTATCTCTATTCACCATTCCTCAACCATTAAAATTTCTGGACAAAGTAAACTTGTGTAAGTAACATAAACATGACCAGAATTCAGACGAAATAAATTAAAGAATCCGCACTTATCAAATCAACTCCAAAATACGAAACCCTAAAAGTTTAAAGGGTCGAAATCAAAAGAATCTAATTCTTGAATATGCAATACAATTTACCTGTATTATAACGGATTCCATTAAAAAAAAGTAAATCAATTTGGGGGAAACAACAAATTATGAATTTTCATTTCATGTTTGTAATGAAATGCGAAGCAACTGATTAAGTTGTGAGTAACATAAACATGATAAGAATTCAGACAAAACAAAATTAAAGAATCTATACTTTATCCACTACCAATCTGTAAGAAGTGTAAAGGGTCAAAAATTAAAAACCATTAAAGTTTAAATTAATATATGAAACGTACGATTGTAATCTGGAACCAAAGTTCAGCTTTTCGTGTGTCCTCTTCGGTTTCTTCATCAATGAAATTATAGTATTTTGGTGCTGAGAACTCGTACGCCTCGTCGATTATGAACAAGTTCGGATCATCTACTACTGCTGCCATTTCTTCAGATTTAGGGAGAGAAATTTGTGGTTTTGAGTTTGATATTTGCTTGTGGGTATTATTTTTGTGTTCAACGGTCGAATTTTTCTTACTAAAAAGGAGTTAGGCGACTGTTGGAACGAGACTCTAGTAACGGGCCAACGGCTATAATCGAGTGTGAACATACAGACAAATCTACGCTCAAAAGGGAACGATGTCGTTTGGTTAGGTGGCTTAATTTCAGGCTAAGCACTAAATGAAATGAACGTTTTTCGTGTAAATAATAATAGATTACAATGTTTTTTGAACGGTTATTAATTATTCTTTTTTCGTAAGGTTTATATTTAGCATTTTAAATCCTAACATTTGATTGTTCTTCTACTACATTATTTCCATTTAAATTTATTACCCATTTTGTCCTAATTTATGTTACACACCTTCTTTTCTAATCCGCTTAAAAATTTTTACACATTTTTTATATTTTGAAGTAATTTAACGATAAAATTCTCGTCAGTCAAATGTTTAGGAATTTTTTAAACCACAAGTTTCTAATTATTTTTTATAAACTTCATGTCCAGTTAAATAAGGCAAGATAAAATGCGACAGAGGGAGTGAAAAATAGAAAACGCAAAGAGTAAAAAGATATTTCCCTCACCAGCAGCCTCTTCGGGCAGAGCTCGTTGCACTAGGTGAGCCTAGTGATGTTCACATTTTCTATGTAATTTGCGAACTACTGTACAGTGAGCAGATTATTCAGTGCGTACGAGAAAGATAGCAACTGGGAATTTCCCTAAAAATTTCCAACAAAAAATATATTAGACCAATACCTCCATATAATAAAATTGAGAAAAGAGGGCATACCCTTAATTCTTTTTTGCTTTTAAGCTATCTGTTTACTACTGCTATTATTTTGAGTAAAATGAAGACTTTATTTTTCAGAATTAATTACTATCAAACTCATCTGGATGTTGAATTTTAGAAGTGGAATAAAGGAAACAATTTACTGCCTCTTAAATCTTTGGCTAGAGGGAGCGCGTGTAACGAAGTCCAAAAATTGAGAGATCCGACTAATTCCTAAAAGAAGGGCATCTTACGAAAATGTTTCAAATAAGTCATGATTTATCAACATCTAGTCATTAATTATAAATTTATTAAAATTAGTCAAGTACATATATATAAAATTTAAAAACTCAAATAAATAAAGATTCTTTCTCTCCAAGAATCACACGCAAAGATCTCTTTCTATATTTTTAAGCGTGACCAGCAACATAGATGCAAGACGGAAAGGAACTTTCATTTCATGAATGAGGTAGCAAATAAGGTGATGAAATAAAACTAAAAAACGGAAAAGGGCCAAATATATCCCTGTACTTTCGAAAATGGTCTAAGAATACCCTCGTTATACTATTGGGTTATCTATACCCTTGCTGTCATACTTTGGAACAAAAATATCCTTATTTTGGATGGAGTGCCACGTGACAACACCATATTAAAAAGACCCTTTATTTTACTCGATCCGTTTAGAATAAACACATAATCGACTCAAGTAAAACCCCACTTAAAATACACTGAACAACGAATTAGAACATCGCCGCTATAATATTGTGCTTCTTTCTGTTTCAACGGAGGGGGTGAGGTAAAATAGGGTTATTGATAACAACTTGGATTTTGAATTGAAAATGAAATTATTGGACTCTGTAGAATTGATTGCACCTTGCAAATTAGCATACACTTTGGCACCGACTTCAATATCTCTCTTACGATTATCAGAAGCAGAAAGTTGGTTGTTAAATTCATGATTTTCATTAACAATGAATTGTGGGAAGTTGAGATTAGCAGAAGGGCCTCTCAAATAAAAAACAGCAGTGTCATAGGCACAAGCAGCTGCTACTGGAGAAGAGTAAGAACCTAGCCAAATTCTTGACCTTTTATTTGGTTCTCTTATTTCTACCACCCATTTTCCCCATTTCCTGTTACGAATTCCTCTATATGGCTTCTCTTGTTGGATATTTGCCTTTGGTTTTTCTTCTCTATTCTTGAAAAACATGACCCTCCTTCCATCTTCTAACAAAGAAGAACAAGAAAAAAGAAAAGACGAAACAGATAAGAAAACCGAATAGGACCAGATAGATTTTAAAGAAAGATGAACACCAGTGCTATAATATTTACACGGAGGTGGTGGGAATGTATAGAGACGCAGTGTATTTTAAGTGGGGTTTTACTTGGGTCGGGTTGTGGGTTTATTCTAATCAGATCGGGTAAAAAAAGGGTCATTTTAATCTGGTGATGCCATGTGGCGCTCCATCCAAAATAAGGGTATTGTTGTTCCAAAGTATGACGGCAGGGGTATAGATAACCCAATAGTATAACGAGGGGTATTCTTAGATCATTTTTGAAAGTACAGGGGTATATTTGGCCCTTTGCCGTAAAAAAAATACAAGATTCAAAAAATCTAAGAAAAAATGGACCCTTTTAATGGGTATGGTTGAAATTCATTGAAAATATATAGATGAGTCAATATACAAAAGTTGAGAAAGATTCGAGGTGATTTGGACTTATTTGGCATCAAAATTCGTAACTAAAACCGAGTTCCTGTGACATATGCATCACACATGTATCTCACATACAGGTATACATGGATATACATGTGATACATATTTGATATAAATAGATATCTATATGTGTGTGTACGGGTAAATCGGGGGTAACGACTACCCCGATTTCCCGGTGAGAAAATGGAGGAAGTGTACGGACGCACGAGATTGTAGTCGAGGTTAAAGACCCTTCGTACCGAGATCCAGGGAAAATGAAATTTGCTCGTCGTCAGGTATAGTAAAGCGATGCACCCCGGGCCAAGAATGAGTTCTAAGATTTCGGAAAATATGGTAAACTGTTACACATGACGGATAGAGGGCCATGATATTCGCACCCAACCGGATATCAGGGTGCGGATGTCGCTCGATGTCAATTATGGATCAGTAATTATTGGGAAGGGAAGATTTTTACCTTTTTTAGACTTGTACTAGGGATGAAACTCTCCTACTATGTAAAGGAGAAGTTTTTCTTTTGTAAGACATATGGTAGCACGCAAATCAACGAAATACAAGTTTATTTTCTGCCTTTTAGCTACTATTAAAGTTCTTGTTCTCTTATCATGTTCTTCATCCACGATTGGGCTCGAACTGAGGGTCCAATCGAGGACGAGGTCACTGTCCAATCTAAGTTCATGCTTGATCATAGTACTGCAACTGGTTTGAACGTTTATATCACTTTTATCCTTAAAACCACATATAAATTTAATTGCTATCCAATTTTGGGGTAAACAGTTTGGCACCCACCATGGGGCTTAGGATAATAGTGGTAATTTGATACGAATCTCCATAACACACCATATTTTATGCTTGTTCTTTGAAGTCTTAATTTCAGGTCAGTCCAAAAATGTCAAACTCTCAGTCTGCTTACTTGATGAGTTTGGCCATCATGCTGAAAATAATAGTTTGGTGCCCAGTAACGAGGTACCCCATGCCGATCCCAACGATGTCCCAGCTGCCGATTGCTAACTCGCAAGTGGCCATCAATGACAATTTTCCAACTGATCCCAAAAATAGTGTTCGCGGGGGACCCAACCAACAAATTGAGAAGCGCCTAAAGGAGGGGGGATGGGGGTAAGCCTGCGGCTAATCTTCGAAATGTTGCAGGCTGAACAGGCAGCAATAACTTAGCTACAGAATCAAATCCATGCCCACAATAGGGTTGAGCCCGAACGATCCCGGGAAAGCACTCGAAGAGATGAGCTAGTTATCAAGAGACCAGGTGAAGCCGAGCCCGGGATAAATCCAGAGGTGATAAAGATGCTCGAGGGTTGACAAAACGAGTGGATTCGGATTATAAAAAGATTGAGGCTAATGACAAGAAGGTGGAAATATACAACTCCAGGGTCGATCAGATTCCAGGGGCATCCCCGATATTGAAGAGGCCAAATTCTAAGAAATTTATATAGAAGCCTTTTCCTCTGAGTACGGCACTAAAGCCTATCCCAAAAAGGTTCTGCATGCCCGACACCCTCAAATACAGTGGAACCACAGATCTAAACGAACATGTGACCTCCTACACATGCGCGATCAAAGGGAACGATTTGGAAGATGACGAGATCGAGTCGGTGTTACTGAAGAAGTTCGAGGAAACTTTGTCTAAGGGAGAAATGATATGGTATCACAACTTATCCCCCAATTCTGTTGACTCATTTTCTATGCTTGCATATGCTTTCATAAAAGCCCATTCTGGGGCCATCAAGGTCGAGACCAGAAAGTTAAATCTCTTCAAGTTCAAATAGAGCGATAACGAGATGCTCAGGCAGTTCGTGTCGAGATTCTAGATGGAACGGATGGATCCACCACCGGTCACAGATGATTGGGCCGTTCAGGCATTCACTCATGGGCTCAACCCCCGAGGTTCCTTGTCCTCTCAACAATTGAAACATTTGGTGGAGTACCCGGCAGTAACTTGGGCCGACGTTCACAATAGATATCGGTCAAAGATTAGGGTCGAGGACGATCAGCTCAAGGCTTCTTCTGGATATTTTTACCCTATCAGGTCCGAAGACAGATCTAAGAGAGCCAAGACCAGCCCGAGATCAGCATCAACCATATAGGCGGACTGAAGAAAATGGATCTGTGCGTCATCCCGCAAGAAACAGAAAGAGAAGCGAGAGAGGGCCCAGTGACCAAGTCCTGAGAAGTATAAATGGGTTCGATAGGCCGCTCGGGAGCAAGGAAGCACTAAGATTGTTGGAGTACAACTTCAACATGGACACCGCCAATATTGTGTCGGCCATAGGGAGCATCAAAGAGACCAAGTGGCCCGGACCATTGCAGTCCGACCCTTATCATAGGGATCCTAACTTGAGGTGTAAGTACCACGCACCCATGGTCATAGGATCGAGGATTGCCGACAGTTGAGAGAAGAAGTTGCCCGGTTATTCAACAAGGGGCACCTCCAAGAATTCCTGAGTGATCGAGCCAAAAACCACTTTAGGAACTAGGATGCCAACAAACAAGTCGAACAAGAGGAGCCTCAGCACGTGATCAACATGATCATCAGGGAGTCGATGTCCCCTAAGGACCAATGATTAAACGCGTGAAAATATGCATCACGAGGGAAAAATGCACTCGGTATTATGCTTCAAGAGGGATCCATTTCATTCAACGACGAAGATGCCGAGTGCATCGTAAAACCTCACAATGTGCGCTGGTTATATCCGTACATATCAATAAATCTTAAGTTAAATGTGTGCTGATTGATCCAGGTAACTCGGCCAACATCATCAGATCGAGGGTCGTAGAGCAATTGGGATTACAAGACCAAATTGTACCAGCAGTCCAGGTGTTGAACAGATTTAACATGGCGTGTAAGACCACTAAAGGAGAAATAACCTTGCCGGTGAACACCGCTGGGACAACCCAAGAAATAAATTTGCACGTGATCGAGGGGGACATAAGGTACAACGCTTTGTTCGGAAGGCCATGGGTCCACAATATGAGGGTGGTACCCTCGACCTTGCACCAGGCGTTGAAATTTCCCACACCGGGGGGAGTCAAGACGGTCTACGAAGAACAGTCGGGCGCAAAGGAGATGTTGTCGATGAGGAAGTTCTGGTGCCCGTGGTTTTGACATCGAGGAATGCGTGACCTACCAGAAAGTAAGAGAATAAATAGCAATCATTGATACCGGCCTCGGTCGAACCGAAGAAACAGGAGGAATGAGAAGTAGATGAAGAGGATAAGTACAATGTCCCGAGATCCTTCATAGATCCTGATGACACTGACACCACGAAATCGACGGTTGAAGAGTTGGATCAAGTTGTACTAATCAAGAACTTACTATATCGAAAGGTATACCTGCGCACAGGGTTAACCCCTGAGCTCAGGAAAAAACTTATTATTTTTCTTAAAGTTAACGTCGTTTGTTTCGCTTGGTCCCATCTTGACATGACAGGGATTCCACCGGAGGTAACCATTCACAAACTGAGTCTGGAACCGAAGTACCATCCAGTTAAGCAGAAGAGGAAGCCATAATCCGAGATCAAACATGCGTTCATCAAGGATGGGGTATCCAAATGTTTCAAAATAGGATCCATCCTGGAGGTTAAATACCCGGAATGGTTAGCTAACTTAGTTGTAGTACCTAAAAAGGGAAATAAGCTAAGAATGTGTGTGGATTACAAGGACCTAAACAAAGTCTGCCTTAAGGATTCTTTCCCTTTGGATAACATTGATCGAATGATCGACGCGACGGTCGGGCACGAGATACTCAGCTTTCTGGACTCCTACTACGAGTACAAACGAATTTGGATAGACCCGGACAATCAAGAAAAGACTTCTTTCATTACCAAATTCGGCACCTACTATTATAACGTAATGTCGTTTTGATAAAAGAACGCAGGTTCCACCTACCAACGCCTAGCAAACCGAATGTTCAAAGAACAAATAGGAAAATCAATGGAGGTTTATATTGACGATATGCCAGTCAAATCCCTGCTAGTAGAGGACCCATTTGAGACATTTGCAGGAAATATTCGACATATTAAGGGAATACAACATGAAGCTAAACCCGGATAAGTGCACATTTGGGGTCGGATCAGGAAAATTCCTCGGGTTCATGGTGTCTAATCGGGGGATCGAGATATACCCTGACAAAATAAAGGACATAGAGGACATCACCATGAGGGACGATGTCAAGGCAGTTCAAAACTGACCGGGCATATAACAACACTGGGACGGTTCATCTCGAGATCCTTAGACAAAAGCCATCGATTTTTAATACCAGTAAGTTTTGGAAGAACTCAAATGGTACCTGTTGAGTCCCCCCCCCCTCCCTTCCCGTTGCACACTCTGAAAGAGGACGAGCAGCTGTACCTCTACTTGGCGATTTATGAGGTAACGGTAAGTGGTGTCTCAGTCCGGGAGGAAGAAGGTATGCAATATCCTATTTACTATGTCAGTAGAACTCTAGGCGAGGATGAATCAAGGTATCCTCACCTAGAAAAGTTAGCACTCGCTTTTCTAAGCGTTTCCAGGAAGATGAAGCCATACTTTCAATACCACCCTATATGTGTCGTAACTCTTACCCGCTAAGGAATATCATGCATAAGCTCAAGCTCTCGGGGCCGGTTGGCCAAATAGGCCATGGAGATAAGTGGGTATGACATCGAGTACCGACCTCGAACCGCCATAACATTGCAGATTTTAGCAGACCTTGTGGCCGACTTTACGTTGGCCTTAATACTCGAAGTAGAAAGGGCACTACTGCTCACCTCGGGGATTACTTCAGGAATTTGGACCCTCTTCACAGACGGTGCCTCCAAAGCGAAAGGGTCCGGGCTCGGTATCATTTTAAATAACCTACGAAAAGTATAATTAGGCAGTTTATTAAAACTGTGAAATTGACTAAAAATGAGGCCAAGTATGAGGCCATGTTTGCAGGTCTAGAATTGGTTAAAAGCCTTGGGGCCGAAATGGTCGAAGCCAATTACGACTCTCTCCTCGTGGTAAATCAAGTCAACGGGACGTTAGAAGTAAAAAAAAGAATGGATGTTAAGGTACTTGTACAAATTACAGGTAACCCTACACCAATTCAGGGATTTGACCCTACACCATATATCCCGAGATCAAAACAGTGAGATCCATGCACTGGCTAACTTGGGGTCGTCGGTTGTTTCTGATGAATTTATCTTGGGAGCAACAATGCAACTAATAAATTGAGTGTTAGAAGAAGGTCACGCCGAAGTGAACTCAACGAGTTTAACTTGGTATTGGAGAAACAAATACATAAAATACTTGAAGATAGGAAAATTTCCTTCAGATCCTAAAGAATCGAGATCCCTACGCACCAAAGTTGCCAAATTTTTCCTAGTCAAAGGGGCATTGTTCAGGAGATCTTTCTTTGGCCCACTAGCTAGATGCTTGGGACCGAGAGAGACCAAATACGCCATGAGAGAAGTTCATTAGAGCACTTGTAGAAACCATTCGGGGTAGAACCCTTGGTTCAGAAGCTAATCAGAGTCGGCTACTACTGGACCGAAATATAAAAGGATGCGAAAGACTTCGTACGGAAATGCGTCGGGTGCCAAAGACACGCCCTGGTGATCCATCAACCGGGAGAAATGTTCCACTAGGTCCTATATCTGTGGCCATTTATGAAGAGGGGAATTGACATTGTCGATCCCCTACCATGGGCACTCGGTAAAGCTCAATTCATATTATTCATGACCGATTACTTTTCTAAATGGGTCAAGGCCCAGGCGTTAGAGAAGGTACGATAGAAAGAAGTCATTGACTTTATCTGGGATCATATAATATGTCGGTTCGGGATACCAACCGAGACCGTTTGCGATAACGGGAAACAATTCATCGGCAGCAAGGTGAGTAAGTTTTTCGAAGATCACAAGATCAAGAATATACTATCGACGCCTTATCACCCTAGTGGAAATGGGCAGGTAGAATCGATGAATAAAACTATACTCTAAAACCTGAAAAAGAGGTTTACCGATTCGAAAGGGAAATGGAAGGAAATCTTGCCCGAAGCCCTGTGGGCATACTGTACGACTTCGAAATCGAGCACCGAGGCCACCCCATTTTCTTTGGTCTATTGAGTTGAAGCCTTAATACCAGTCGAGGTGGGGGAATCGAGCCTCAGGTTACAGTATGCTACTGAAGATTCAAACGGTGAGGCATGATCAAAAGCCTCAAAATATTGTATGAAAGGTGGGAGGTCGCCATGGTCCGGTTTGCCGCCCAAAAGTAGCGAATAGAGAGGTATTACAACAGAAGATCCAGCCTCCGACCCTTTCAAGTCGGGGAATTGGTATTGAGAAAGAGAATACTACACACCAGGAACCCAAACGAAGGGAAATTGAACTCGAATTGGGAAGGACCATACCGAGTTATCGAGATAAACAACAAAGGCTCATATAAGCTCGAAGCGCGAAACAGTGTACAACTGACAAATAATTGGAACGTTGCAAACCTAAAACGGTACTACTACTAAGGTACGGACTTAACTCCCTTTTTATTTTGCTATATCACGGACTAACGTATGCAGGTACTCTGCCCGGGGCGGATGTGCCTATCAGGTCTGAAAGCACGTGTTGCACTCTTTTTCCCTTGAACTGGTTTTTCCCTAAGTGGGTTTTCCGACAAGGTTTTTAACGAGGCAACAGTAAAACGTTCTAACTTTGATTTGAAGACCAACTTTAAACCGGAATCAGTGATCATTGGCATCAGATCAACAATATCCGAGTCCCCACAAGTCCAGCCTCGAATATTAGGGGCCATTACCCCTAGATTAAGATCTTTAGCAAGGGAAAAGAAAATGTTATGTGCCAAAAGCTACATTAATCTTTGATTAAGATCTTTATCAAGGGAAAAGAAAATTTTATGTGCCAAAAGCTAAGGCTTGGTGGTTAGAATTCATTGTAAGGGTCAAAGGGTCATACGAACTGTGCCCGCATAGTACACTCTTGCCACCGCACAAGTTTTATGCGCCTTTGATCATGTATCTTGCATATTAATCAATGAAAGAAATTTTTACTTTCCTTATACTTTATTACTGCGCATTTTATTTCTTCGATCCTGGATCCTAGAGCCCACGAGCTACCCCTACTCAGGGACTGACATCCGATAAAAATTCGAATGACCCGGAATACCGAATCCCGGAGGCACCAAGCCTTATTCGGCAGTGCTCGAATACAAAAGGCCACAACCAAAAATGGCTCGGAGATGTCCGGAGTTTGTAGTCAGAAAGTAAGGCCCTTACGAAAAATCAAAACCTATCAAAAGGTTAACCTCATCAGAGACATCATCTACGATACTTAAGCATTTAAAAGGCCTTCCGTCTTATCGAAGACTCGAAGCCATAAGTAATTTGGAGTCACCATCGAAATCACTTGGTCCTCTAAAGATCGAATATTCTAGACTATAGTTGGTTTTATGCTAAGGCATAAAAAATGATACACAAATAAAAATTACAAATAGATGTTCCAGAAAGGGGGAAATTTGATATACTCCAAAAATATTTACAAAGGCACGATAAAACGACCTCAAAATAAGAAAAAAAATATACAAAGGTCTACGCCTAATCTTCATCTGGGCTCAACTCATCACCAGAACCCTCGAAGCTTTCGGAACCCTCCAATTCATAGAGTTCTTTTGCCTCGGCCTCAGGTCTATTGGCTTCTTTGATCTCGCCCGACAAGTCAAAACCTCTAGCATGGAACTCTTCTAGGGTCTCTCTCCAGGATAACCACTTTGCATATTCGGCCTTTTTCTTCAAGCGGGCCTCGTCTACCTCCATATCGACCTTATACTGAGTCATCATGTCCTCAACGTAAGAATAATCAACATAAGTTGCTTCCAACTTGGAATTCAACACATTATATTCTTGGCCGAGGGCATACTGTTCTATGATGGTCGGGTTCAGTTATGCCCGAAGTTCATCATTTAGCCGAGGCCACTTGTCGGCCTTGTCCTTTGGGACCCGAAGTTGGTCCCTGGATGATGCCAGCTCTACTTTGGCAGCCTCTTTTTCTGAAGCTAACAGGTCCATCATGACCCTCCACGCCTCGGTCTCGGCCTAAACCTCGTCCATCTCAGCCCGAAGCTGGTCGATCAAATCTACTCTCTCTGGATCTACGAAGTTGTGTTGTTAGTCACCACAACCAATTTCTCATTTTTAGCGTCAAAGATCCTTACATCCACGACCAGGTCATCATGCTCCCTCTTCAAGGATGAAGCCTCCCTCTGAGCCTTTTCCAACTCGGCTTGTAGAATCACGAGGTCCTTAAGGGCCTCGTCTTGTTGCTCACTAAGATCCCTGTACATGTCTTTCTTCCATACTTTCTCTTCGAGCTTGAACTCGATATGGATGATCTCAGAGCGGGACCGAAGGAAGCTTTCATGATGAAGCACTGAATCCTGAAAAATGGTAAGGTTATTAAAACAAGTCTAAAACCAAACAAGATTCACAAAGGAGTATGAGGAGTAAACGCCTTACCCGGTTCAGTGCTTGTTGCGCCTTGATGAAGAGACTCGATGTGCCCACTTCGTTCATCTTTTCTTGTTCCTCCTCGATGACCAGGCAATGAAGGTAGCTGGCTACGCCCACTGGAGCAGACAAGACTCGAGCGTTTGCCGGGATGGTGAGAACGGTCGTCCTCTTAGGCTCGGGGTCCACACTTGGAGCGAGGAATTGCTTCATCGATTTTGGGCTCGAACTCAGTTCGCCCGCACTCGATGATACTGTCACGACCCAAACCGATGGGCCGCGACGGGCACCCGGTACCTTACTTGACCGAGTACCAACTTAACGTATCATTCTTATTACATCATCATATACACGTGACATACGGGCCTAATAGGCCAACATAATTATTTATAAACTCAAAACATAGGCCGACAAGTCCGTACAATCTTCCACGTATACAACATATGTCTACAAGACTCTAAGAGTACATAAATTTCATAAAGGTCGGGATAGAGTCCCTCCATACCAAACAATACCCGTCTAAATCAAACTAACCAAACAAGCGACTCTGAAGAAAATGGAGCGCACCAACATCTTCTGCTGAGCTGATAGCCTACTTGGAGGGCTCTCGACCTGTCTATCAAGACCTGTGGGCATGAAATGCAGCATCCCCAGGCAAAAGGGATGTCAGTATGAATAATGTACCGAGTATGTAAGGCACATAAATAAGTACATAAGAGACATGGAAGAAATATAGAGCACATGACTCAACCTGTAGTAAATCATAAATAACTTTTAGCGTCATACATATGCATATGAATGCCATGTCGTGCATAGGTAAATGTTTTATAACATCATCAGCCTCTGAGGGCATCCCATCATATCATATCGGCCACTGTGGGCAATATCATTATCGTATACCAGCTGATCAGGTGGTTGTGCGTATATAACACCGTAACCTTTTCCCATATCCCATATACATATATATACATACATATATACGCGTATATAACGCCGTTTGAACCATATTTCAACAACTGTGGGCAACATCATCATCATATAGCAGCTGATCAGGTGGTTGTGCGTATATAACACCGTAACCTTTTCCCATATCCCATATACATATATTTACATATATACGCGTATATAACTCCATCTGGTCATGGGTCAATGTGAATATGTAAATGCATGAAATACATATGAAATACATCAATAAAATCTCTCGGTACGTCATAAGGTCATTATGCCTCTGATTAATATCATGAAATAAACTTTACCAACATACGTATTTTCGAGACCCATGAACAGAAGATGATAATAATTCACATGGGGAATCAAGAATATTGACACCCCTACTATTTTTATGAATAGAGTAATTTATAGAAACTGTGTATTTTCTCGTTTCTTCAGTAAAATTTGGACCATGCTAAAAGAAAGAAGGGATAGCCTTAACATACCTGGAGTAGGGAAAATCCGTATGGTATTCTTGAAAAGGATTGCATTGTACTCCCCTAGGTAAATGTTTGATAACATCATCAGCCTCTGAGGGCATCCCATCATATCAGATCGGCCACTGTGGGCAATATCATTATCGTATACCAGCTGATCAGGTGGTGGTGCGTATATAA
>ML340310.1:0-20495 GCA_005239505.1 Nicotiana paniculata
CCCATGATTATTCCGGTTGTGTGGATCTTCCATGTCGGTTTCAATTTGTTTAATTTGTGGTTGGTGTTTGCTTTTCCGGTTGGTCCGATTTATGGCCCTGAAAACCTTCTCGGAGTCTGATAAGGCTTCAATTACTTCACCAGTCCTCGATGAGTTTCTAGGCATTCACCTGCAACACATTAGCAAACGTTAACCTTTCAATGTGAAAACAAAAATTTGAAGAAAATTGACTATATTTCAGAATTTTGTATTTCTTCCAACTCAATTGATAATACCGTAAGTTCCCCGCAAACGGTGCCAAAATTTGATCACGCTCAACTATGTCTAATAAAAGACTAAACGGGCGTTGCAAATATAATCCGTGGTATTATGCCCAGAGTCGATCCCACAGGGAATTTACGTATCAATCAAGTCTTTAGAATACGCAACTTTTACTCAATCAATTCTCTCAAGACTTTTTAAATATAAATTGGTGATGTTTTACTAATTCTACTGACAATAATAAACCCTAACAATTACTAACAATGTGTTGTAAACAATTATGATAAAGGTCTAATGTTATGGTTTCCCCCGTCGGTGAACTTCCTTCTCGGATACTTCTTATAGTTTGATTAGTTGTCTCTATCAATCATGAACACTCTATCTACCATAAATCTCTCTCAAGTAATTATGATAATTTACTAGACGCACTCTCTCAAGTTACGCTAGCTAGATTGCATTACAGTTCACTTTAGATTGCACCCGAGGTATCGTTATCTCTAATCCAACCTCTAAACCCTCGGTTATGACTTTCGTCTATATTCCGGGAGTGGTGTTGTTCAAACAATTACCTAAATATGCACTCTCTCTCAAGTAGATACATAATAAATAGGAACAGCTAATTGAGGGCCCTTTTAACCAACTACAACAAGAACGTAGTTGAACAAATAGACATTAATCAACCAATCAAAACTATATTAATAACACAATAAGTTTATCCCCCAACGGGTTCCACCAAAACCCTAGATTAAGAANTACAAAATAATAAGTAAAAGCTATGAAAATCAATGTTTGCTTCACTGAGTAGTAATCCATAGGTTTTTCTTCACTTCAATGGCTTCCTTCTCTTTCGAATCCCCCGTCAAGTTGTGTTTTGGGGTCTATTTATATATTTAGGACAAACCCTAAACGTGTAGGGGACTTCTATTCCAACCGGGAAACACTTAAACTCTTCAAAAACTCGAATTTAGCCGGAACAGGGGCCTGGCATTTGGGCCCTGGCGCCTGGCTAACGCCAGGCTAAGGCAAGCATTTCAGCTCTGACGCAGGGTCAGGCGTTTCAGCTCTAACGCTTGGCTAATGCCAGGCAGGGTCAGGCGTTTGGGCTCAGGCGCCCGGCTATAGCCCGGTGCACTCCTCCTCGCCTCTTGAGCGTATTTTCAATGTATTTGCATCCATTTAGCTCGTTTTCCATCTCCAATTCACCTACACATGAAATAGACTCCATTATGCACATAAAAAGTGTATTTTTATCATTAACGCACATAAAATGCATGGTATATAACATGTTAAACTATGAATTCTAGCCTCGCATCAATGAACTATCAACAATATGATAGGTTGAACGACTCGTTCGGACCTCAATCGGATATTAATGTTTCTCATGATGCACTACATAAAGTCGCAGATGAAAATGTAACATGTAACGACCCGACCGGTCATTTTGAGCTCTAGCGTGTCGTTCAATGGGTTGGAGTTGTGAGCAGCTCCATTTCAGGTGATATGACTTGTAGGTGTGGTCGGAATAGAATTTCGAGAAGTTTAGAGTTGATTTGGAAAGAAAATTCTCATTTCAGAAGCCTTAAGTTGGAAGAATCAATTAAGATTGGAATTTTGAGTAAACGACCTCCGAATCAGGATTTGAAGGTTCCTGCAGGTTCGTACGATGATTTTGGACTTGGGCGTATGTCCGGATCGGATTTTTGGATAACCCGGGAGCGTTTCGATGCATATTGTGGAAATCAGCATTTTTGAAGAATTTCATAAATTTGGTCTTGAAGTGCATTTTAGAGTTATGGATGTCCGATTGGGATTCCGAGTCTGGGAATAGCTTCATGTGGTGATTCTGGAGTTGGGAGCTCGATCGGAAGTGAATTTGGTTGTCCGTAGGTCATTTTGAAGTCATTTGGCTAAAGATAGAAATTTGAAGGTTTTTGAGAAATCCGACCGGAAGTGGAATTTTTGATATCGAGGTAGGAATGCGATTCCGAAAATTGGAGCAGGTCCATAATGTCGAATACGACTTGTGTGCAAAATTTGGGATCAATCGGACGTGATTTGATAGGTTTCGGCATCAGATGTAGAAGTTGGAAATTTCTAAGTTCATAAAGTTGGGATTTGGGTGCGATTCGTGGTTTCGATGTTGTTTGATGTGATTTGAGGCCTCGAGAAAGTCCGCATTATGTTTTGGAACAGGTTGGTATGACTGGATGGGGTCCGGGGGGGCTCGGGTGGATTCCGGGTGGTTAACGGATCAAGATGAGAGTTTGAAGAAGGCTGGAATTGCTGTCATCTGGTGTGATCCGCACCTGTGAGGATTTGGCCGCAGGTGCATCTTTGGCGCCGCAGGTGCGAGAGTGGGCAGTCTTGGCTGGGATCGCAGGTGCGATGGCATTTCCGCACCTGCGAAGCCGCAGGTGCGGGCAATGGGGCGTAGGTGCGATTTTGGGCTGTAGTTGAGGAAGCCGCAGGTGCGAGAGATTGCGGAGGTAGGACCGCAGGTGCGGAAATTGGCCTGGGCAGAATGTTTTAAAACAAGGATTTTGGTTCATTTGTCTTCATTTATTCTTGGGCTAGGGCGATTTTGGGAGGCTTCAAAGAGAGGATTCCTTCATGGAATGTCAAGGTAAGTAACTCCTTCATGCTTCTAAGTTAAATACAAGATTATATGCATGGATTAGGTGGAAATTGGTAGGAATTTGGAAAATATTGAAGAAACCTAGAAAATGGAAAATTGGATTTTTAGCCATGAATTGAGCATGAATATTTGAGTAAATTGTATATTTGAGTTAGTAACACTACAGGTAGAATATATCTTCGAGAAATTTCAGATTTTCGGGCACGTGGGCCCGAGGGCATTTTGGTCATTTCACTGAGCAGGAGTTGGGGCATTATATAATTTGGAATTGTTGAAAGTATTAGAAATATATTTTCATTGGTTTGTCATTGTTTGGATAGTTTTGGGGCGATGTGCGTCCGTTGGAGTCGTCGGAAGGGCTTGGAAGCCGGTATTGGAATTTCGGAGCGAGGTAAGTCTCCTTTCTAACTTTGTGAGAGGGAATTGTCCCCTAGGTGAATTCATTAAGTATATGTTATTATCTTCGGGGGCGACGTACGCACGAGGTGACGGGAGTCCGTGCGTAGCTACTATTATGCCATGTCTGGGTAGTCTAGGACCCACTAGCATGCCTTATGTGTTATAGCTGTGATCCTTTCTGTAATATTAAACTGCTAATATAATCGAAATCGTAATTGAATATCTAAAGAAGAATAGGGTTCATTTTTTTAATCATTTAGAAAGAGAATTGATTCCTCTGTAGATAATTGTATACCTGGTAGGGTTGTATTATAGAATATCATTAAACTTGGCAAATGAGTTTCAAAACAAAGATGTAAAAACTATATTCCATGTTCCCATAAGAAGAATTTCACCACTTCCCTGAGAAAAACTGTTCTCTTGGTAAAAATATGGATTTATTATGTGGATATGTGTACATATGAGCACCTGAGTCGCAGGTATGATTCGCGAGCAGGCTAGCCTTATTATTTGTATGTATAACCGAGTCGCATGATCGATTCGCGAGCGGGGCAGATAAATGCATCTATGGTTCTAGCCGTTCGACCCTTCGGCAGTGCACAGTTTATTATTGTTGGTCTGCGCCGTTCGACCCTCGGCATTGCTTGCGCATGATATTTACTGCGTAGTTGCTATGATTTTTGCCTGATTACTGGCCTGAAATATTAAGTTGTAAATTGAAATGACAGAGATTTAAAGTTATTAAAAAGATTTTTGGAAGAAGTTGTTCCTTCCCATCGATTTATTGATTATTTGATTAAATCACCCATGTTGATTAATTGTTATTAATATGATGAAGATACAAAGTGTTAAACGTGAACATAGTTGAAAATATTTATTCCTGATTTTAATAAATTGCCTATGATAATCATGCTTAGTGTCACACTTAAATAATTCTAAATTGACCTTTAGTAAGTGTCTAATTTGACCTCTCGTCACTACCTCTCTGAGGTTAGGCGGGTGACTTACTGAGTACACATTGTTTTTGTACTCATGCTACACTTGTTGTGCATTTTATTGCACAAGTACTTTCATAGCAATGTGGAGGATTCAGAGACTTAGGCGAGCTGCATCATCCGAAGGTGATCCGCAGCTGACAGAATCTCCCTCGTACTGTATTTATTTTCATTTTAAATTTCCTTGTCCAGTTTGTATTTCGGACAGGCTAATGATTGTATAAATTCTTAGAAATTGCTCATGTACTTGTGACACCGGGTTCTGGAATGTGTTGGGATATATTTGCTTAAGTGTAATCTTTAAACCATTGCTTTTCTTAACAGATTTTTATTTGGTTAATATGTAATAAAGTGAAAGAAAATATTTTTCATAAGTGTTAAAATAGGAAATTTATTTCATTAATTAATAATTTCGTTTGCCTGACAATGATGTCCGGCGCCATCACGGCCTTAGGGATTTTGGGTTGTGACAACATAGTATCAGAGCGCTAGGTTCTCGTAGGTCTCACGAGTCATGAGCAAGTCTAATAGAGTCTTGCGGATCGGTACGGAGACGTCTGTACTTATTTTTGAGAGGCTACAGGGCTGTTAGGAGTACTTCCCTTCTTGATTCCTCATCGTGCGAGTTGATTCCTTTAAGGCTTATGCCTATGTTCATTCCTACTCAATCTTACGCGTCGCGAAGCGCTTGCTATGAATCAGGGAATTTGAGGAATTGAAATGGTGCTACGGATGTAATTCGAGATGTTTCCATGTGTAATTGGTGAGGGGCTATTGTTATGGCCCTGCAAAAGAATAATATGTTGTTTCAGCTCAGTAGTTGTGTTTCTGAGAGTGTTAAGGCTATGCTCCGGTAGTGATGATGCTTGCGATTTGTTATCGTGTGATATCGATATGATGATAGAATGCTTTCCCGTATGTTGAGGATGATGAATGGTTTGAAGGGAGGTCTTCTCAGAGTGTGATTTCGAGACTTCGGTATTTTAGTTCTAGTAGAGGAAAGGCATTTGGGTGGTAATGGTCCAGTTGGGGTTGATAAAGTGGTAAGACTGGGTGTCTTCAAGTGAGGTGGGATATGCACATGTGACATGTAGTCGTCGTCATTGATCGAATGGAATGTGTTAAGTTTGGCGGTGCTATGGTTTCTTCAGTTGCATGGGGTCAGAGTATTGAGAAGGAGTATTGAAGAATGCTGGGGCCAAAGACCGCGAGGTGTGGTGGTTCAGTAACCGGATAAGTGTTGATAATGAAGGCAGCTAGAGAAAGATGATCTTCGGAGAGCTTGAGGTCGTGATGATCTGGTGGTTTGAGAGCTACAGAAAATGGTCCTGGAGTGAGGCTAGAAGGTGGTTCTATTTCTAGGAGGCCAGGTGTAAGAAGCGGAAGTCGAGCAGTCGCAAAGTGGGGGAGCGGCAGCATAACTTGGAATTTGAAGGTATTATCGCGCATTTAATGGATGTACATGAGGAGTGGATGGACTAGTAAGGTTGGTAAACGAAGCAGGGCGTAAGATGGGGTATTGAAGTCGCAGAGAGCGTGCATTTCAGCGTCGTTGAAAGGTGTCCGCGGGTGATTTCCACAGGTGGGTTATCTTCTGTGAATAGGTTAGTGATGGCGGTGTTGGCAGGTCTAGATGAGGGGTTCTAGTGGCTATTCGGTAGGAGGCGGAATGTGTGAATGATGATAGAGGATTTGGGTATTTAGGGAGTGCTAGCAAGAGGATCTAGAAGAATTGGATGGATTGGTTGAGATAGATCGCGTTATCATAGGAGAAAGGATATCAGCAGGGTCTAAAGTGGTGCAAGGAGTAGCTTCGGGCTAAGTGGGGGAGTCCCACCATTTGCAGTTGGGTTGTAGGGTTGTCTTTGCATACGGTCGCGGATTGTCGGCGTGTTGGCAAGTTATTTCAGCTAAGGGAAAGGAGTAAAATGGTGATTGTATGTGGGATTTGAGGAATGTGTGAAAGAGTCGGTCCTGTCGGATAAGGGCTAGGCTTTGGAAGATTCAGAATTTATGCTTAAGGCATGGGCGAGTTGTAAGGATAGTGACTCGGTCGCGTTGTTCCTTGAAAGGGGTGTTCATGTGCTAGAAGAGCCTTGGAGTTGATTGCATTCGGGGCCAGTCAGAGTGGGTGACTCTCAATAGCGGTCTTAGTAAGTTCAAAATTCAAGAATGCGGTGTTTAAGGGTTTCAGGCAGCAGTATGATCGAGAATCGAGCTTTTGCAGAGTAATTTCTGAGAAAAAGGGAGATGGTTGGAGTGTTCTATGATATATTTCAGCATGCAGGATAGTATTGGAGGAGTGAGAGGAATATACTCCGGATTGTAGAAAGATTATCAGGAGGGTATGAGACGGGTTGCGGGATTTAGGCAGCATAGTCTCGTGAATCAAGGTCACTCAGGAGGAGTGAGGGTTTGAGTTTTCTATGAGTTGGAGGAAGTTGCTATTATTCCTGAAGCAATTGAAGATGATTAAAAGAAGATAGATTGATTATCCATGGTTGAAATGGCACATTTTCGGCAGTGATCAGTTCCTCCAGTGTGATTAAGTTATGCATGTGGTTTGTGCCGGTGTGTCCGGGGCTTGTCGGCCGTCATAACGGATTTCATGTGGGAGCATTTGAGTGCTATGGCCTGTCAGGTGTAGGCAGATCCCGAAAGGGTTATGGTGGTATAGACTACTACTTAAGGATTTTCATGTTGGTTGATTGTGGGAATTCACTTGTGTGTTGAGATGGCACTCTTGAATGGATTTAAGTAAAAGGTTTCTATATGATAAAGTGTTCACCCTATTGGTGGTTCAGAAGTTATGATGGAATTCTTGTGTTACCTCAAATTGGCATATTAGGTGCGGTAAGCAGTATGTAACTGGGAGTAAGAATCGAGATTGCGGTTTGGTGTTAATAAGGATGTCATGAGATCGGAAGAGCGATAAAAATTGATTCAAAATTTCAGAGTAAGTTGGTGTTACCTTCAGTGTCACCTGAGATTGATATTCGGTAGAAGAGGCGTTGTACCCTGGTTATGGGTTCTTGATTTGTATTACAGCGTAGTATGGTCAGTGGTGGATGTGCAGACTTGTTGCCTTGTGTGGAAGGTCGTGGAAGCATGACCGCGAAAAGATTTTTGTAAAGTGTGACATGTAGTCACTTGATGGATTGAAGATTTGGACTGAGTATAAAGGGGTGATATGTTGTTTATTTGAGAAGTTCTGCCTGAAAGGCGTTCAGTTCATTTGGTTGTGGATTGTGGGGTGTTTGTCCCGGCTATGATGGTTGTTCTTGCGTATTATGAGAGAAAGTGGGTTAATGTGGACCCAGGTAAATGCTATCAGCTTAGTTTGGTGGTGCGAGCAAGGTGACTCAATGTTTGTGGATGGATTTAAATATGATTATGGGCTCCGTATGAGCCAGGCATGTTCATTCCAGTAGAGCGCTTTTCATGAAAAGGTATTAGAACATCAGATGTTGCTTCGTCTTCGCCAAATTCAGGTGATCTTATGACTGTGTCGTGTGATTTGTGAAACGACTTGATAATTTCCTATGTGTTGAGGTCTCGCGTAGTGGGGATGTTATGTGAGCAGGATATCTCTTGAGATCCAGAGTGTGTGTGTGTATATATATATATATATATATATATATATATATATATATATATATATATATATATCGCACCTCAGTTGTGCTTGAGTTTTGTAAGCATATAGCTTTATCAGTCTCCCCAGGATGGCATTATGCACTTAGCGTGCTTATGATCGATGTTCAGTAATTTGTGTAATAGTGAGGGATTCAGCTCCGTGTATCTTTCCTTATGTGAGTTTTATGATGGGATCGGGTGGCACGCCACCACCGGGGTATGTTATTTGAATCGGGTTGCACGCCGCAACAGTGTGATGTTATGGCCTATTGGCAATGTGGTATCATGTGAGGTTGTTGGTCATGTAGGGGTGATTTGTTGTCTGAGCAGTTCATACTAGGTGAGACGGGATTATCGGATTAGGGATCAGTGCGATACGGTTATGTGAAGTGTATATTAAAGAACAAATACCATTATTCAGGTTCATAATGAAGTGATGATTCTAGTCAAGATGAGGTATTCAAGGATTTGTTAACTCTGCAGTTGGGCATGAATTTCTGCACATCTCCTCCATTGTGGTGGTATCGTCAGCAATATAGCAGGATGTATGTATATATATCATGAGGTGCATTGGGAGCATCAGATTCGTGGAACTTTGGCTATTAGGTTCAGGGGATGTCGTTGTGGTCAGATGATGAGTTATGCGGTGAATGGTGCTGATTCAGCAAGGGTATGCAGTCATGTCCTGGTATATCGGGTGGTGGATGATACGGTGTTTATATATTGGAACTAGGGCTGGCAGAGAAATTTCAGGTGTTTGAATGAATTATGAGCTTATTATATGGATAAAAGAAGAAATCTTAGGATGTGGTCAAGCTAATGTACTCAACTGGTTTCAGTAGCACGGGCAGGTGCTCGAGGTGTTAAACAGTGATTTCAGATAACTCCAGAGCAGTTCTTGGCACGTTCAAGGACGAACGTCGGTTTAAGTAGGGGAGAATGTAACGACCCGACCGGTCATTTTGAGCTCTAGCACGTTGTTCAGCGGGTTGGAGTCGTGAACAGCTCCATTTCAGGTGTTATGACTTGTAGGTGTGGTCGAAATAGAATTTCAGGAAGTTTAGAGTTGATTTGGAAAGAAAATTTTTATTTTAGAAGCCTTAAGTTGGAAGAATCAACTAAGTTTGGAATTTTGAGTGAACTACCTCCGAATCAGGATTTGAAGGTTCTTGCAGGGTCGTATGATGATTTCGGACTTGGGCGTATGGCCGGATCGGGTTTTTGGATAACCTGAGAGCGTTTTGATGCATACTGTGGAAGTCAGCATTTTTGAAGAATTTCATAAATTTGGGCTTGAAGTGCATTTCAGAGTTATTGATGTTCGTTTGGGATTCTGAGTTTGGGAATAGCTTCATGTGGTGATTCTGAAGTTGGGAGCGCGATCGGAAGTGAATTTGGATGTCCGTAGGTCATTTTGAAGTCATTTGGCTAAAGATAGAAATTTGAAGGTTTTTGAGAAATCCGACTGTAAGTGAAAGTTTTGATATCGAGGTAGGAATGCGATTCGGAAGTTGGAGCAGGTCTGTAATGTCGAATATGACTTGTGTGCAAAATTTGGGGTCAATCAGACGTGATTTGATAGGTTTCAGCATCGGATACAGAAGTTGGAAATTTCTAAGTTCATACAGTTGGGATTTGGGTGCACTTTGTGGTTTCGATATTGTTTGATGTGATTTGAGGCCTCGAGCAAGTCCGCATTATGTTTTGGAACAGGTTGATATGATTGGACGGGATCCTGGGGGTCTCGGGTGGATTCCGGGTGGTTAACGGATCAAGTTGAGAGTTTGAAGAAGGCTGGAATTGCTGCCATCTGGTGTGATCCGCACCTGCGAGGATTTGGCCATAGGTGCGGGGCCGCAGGTGCGTCTTTGGCACCGCAGGTGCGAGGGTGGGCAGGCTTGGCTGGGATCGCAGGCTTAGGCGAGTTGCATCATCCGGAGGCGGTCCGCAGCTGACAGAGTCTCCCTCGTACTGTATTTATTTTTATTTTAAATTTCCTTGTCCAGTTTGTATTTCGGACAGGCTTTGTAATGATTGTATAAATTCTTAGAAATTGCTCATGTACTTGTGACACCGGGTTCTGGGATGTGTTGGATATATTTGCTTAAGTGTAATCTTTAAACTATTATTTTTCTTAACAGATTTTTATTTGGGTAATATGTAATAAAGTGAAAGAAAATATTTTTCATAAGTGTTAAAACTGGAAATTTAATTCAATTGATTAATAATTTGGTTTGCCTGACAATGATGCCCGGCGCCATCACGACCTTAGGGATTTTGGGTCGTGACATAACAGGTGAAGAAGCAGCTCTTGAAGGCGACGTTCAAGTATACAAGGACGTTCAATATGTTGAACAACAAGTTGAAGTGGAATGTTCCTAGTGTTGATAGACTGAGCAAAGTTGCTGGATATGATGAACAGTTATCAACCGAGAATGTAGGAAGCAAGAAAGGTGCAGATGATGAAGTTGTCACTAGTGAAGAACATATACCGACTTGTGCTTTGGGTAGTCATATTGCAAAAGGCAATTTGTGCGCGGATGGAGATCATGAACCTGCTGGTATTGAAGAACAGACACCGAGTGATGTGGGTACTCCTATTGCGAAAGGCAATCCGTTTGCGGGAGCATTAGCTATTTACCAAAAATTTTTAGGTGTGGAGACACAGGAAGTTGTCACTACAGGTATAAATATTTTCTATGTTATTATATATATAGAGTGGAAGTTGAAAATAGTGGTGCTTCATAAAAAATGACAGCCTAATACAATATTGCCAACTAATATAAGATTTTCAACTACTACAACACATAAGACCATTATCCAGTCTACTACAAATTTAGCATTGTATCAAACTACATGGAACTACACGGCCATAATTTAGCCTGTGCACATCAAAATACAATTAAACATAAGCCTCTTGAATTTTGTTGTGATCAGTCCCTCTACTATTCAGCCTCCTTACAATCCATTGGCACTTTAGCTTCCTTCAATTTTTATTTTATTTTATATCTTTCTTCTTTTAAGTTCTTTTACTGTCACCCCTCAGTCGACCACTCATTAATCACAACATCGCCCGACTTGGTTTGTGCTCCCTCTCCGATGGACCCGTAAATGAACCATCAAACCATATAAATAATTATATCCATTGTTTTTCTAACATCAAATGCAATCTCATTGTTGATTAATAACAAACAAAAAACAACAAATTTCACCATCATGAAACTAGTTACTTACTCTTGAAATTCTAGAACAATAAAATTGGCAAACTGGATTTGTTGGGGTGGTCGAAGTCTTCAACCTAGCATAGTTATCGCAACAACATAAATCATGGTCCTCTTCGTACACTAAATTTTGCGAATTTTGAATATTTTTCAAATAGGAGAAAGAATAAGAAAATGACAGAAATTCAGAACCGAGGCAAAAATTTATCCTTCAGGCGCCCAACTGAGGTGCATTACACTTGAAGACAAAAGTGTTTAGTTAGAACAAATCTGAGCTAATTGGAGAGTTCAATCGCAACAAGTTCAAGGTATATATATTATTTTCGCCTTAATAGCATCTTAGTTTGGATAAAGCGAAAATAAAAAATAAATTAATACTAATACATTAAGAACGACAAAATGCAAAGAATAGGATAGATGTAAACCACGAAACAAAACTCGAAAGACTCGAAAAATATTTACAATTAAAGGAACAAATGGCTAAAACTTTTTTAAAATCTTTTCTACTCTACTTGCTCACTCTTTGCCTTTAAAACATTCATAGGTATGCATTATATTTATTCATTGAAATAATACTAACAAGACTTTAATGTCAAACAATAATGTCAAACCTCTCTATAACGGTCTCGTTTGTTCAGGTATATTTTGGCTGCTATAGTGAAGTGTTGTTATATAGGACATATAATATAAGATAACAAGACATTGGTTCCGAGAATGTATTGTGAATGGTTGTTATATAGAGATAATGTTATCGAAAGGTCTGACTATATCTTTATATAACAACCAATCACTATAAAAGTCAATCTTTTTTCTGAACCAATTTTTTATGTTATGTTGTAGTAATATATGTCCTCTATAACAGCACTCACTATAGCATCTAAAAAAAAACCGGAACAGACGCGGTTGAAGTATAAATCTCTCTCATAAACACATTAATCAATGACATGATTAAAATGATACGTATTAAGTAACTTATTATAATATGTTTAGTTACACTTGCAGTGTAAAATCCATAAACTATCAGGGCATATAACTTGAATCATATCAAGTAAAACTGAACTAAGACAATCATCATTGAGCAATGAAATCAAGCTTAAGTAATGTCAAGAACTCTTTTGCCTTTATGTTCATAATGTTTCCAATGAAATGGGCTGAATTTAGCTTTGCATCAGAGCAAGTTGCAAATAACTGAACTTTTCCTATCTAGTTTAACCAACTATCATATTCGAATATACATGAGGCTCGCATGTCACAAATTGGCTTTCAAAATTATACTTACTAGGTGAAGGCACAAATAATTTCCAGTATCTACTCCATATCCTTCATAGCATCCTGCATTTGATTAAAGAACAAGAAAGTTAAACTACATAGGCAGAGTCTTTTCATTAACGAAAGCGTTGCCTATGAATCATGTCGAGAAACAGAAGGGCTCATTACAGTAAAAGGGTAAAAGAAAATGATCAGTGAGTTACCTTAGCAAGCCGTGTTACATAAGCTGCAGCTACTGCTGTAAACAATAAACCTATTCCGAGGGTCAATAGCTGGCCACCATTTCCTCCTCCTAGACCGATTTCAGCTTCTTCTTGCTGAAAAACAAGAAAATAAGGACATTTCAAAGGTTAAGCAAGTTGCCATAAGAACCACCATATCGAACAAACTAGCAACAGATGAGTGATGTTTTCAGTTATTATATATTAAAAGTGGAAGAGGGTTTGTTTGGTAATAACAACGCTAAGTCTTTTTATTCAATTTGCAGAAACTCAGTTTTTTCATCATAAGATCGGAGGACTTCACAATCAAAATATTTGTTTCTTGATTATTCGACTGGTATACAATTCACATGAAGAAACTTAAGCACACAGTCACTGAACTATAATACTCATCATAGACTAAGCTGAACGAATAAAAGGGCAGCTCGGTGCACTAAGCTCCCGCTATGCGCGGGTTCCGGGGAAGGGTCAGACCACAAGGGTCTATTGTACGCAGCCTTACCAAGCTGAATTAGATTCACAAATTTCTAATGTTTGAATTTCTGCAATGCATCGAGAGTAAATTAGAGTCCCAATAAAGACAAATAATTGGGAGAGGATAGGCATCAGTTTTGTAAAGCAACAAACTTAGCATCCTCAATTATTCAATCCAAACAGAATGGCAGTTTGTTTATAATAAGCTTTGGACTTGAAGCTCCCTATGGACATCTACATTCTACAAGTAATATTTCCAGTTGAGAGAAACACTATAAATTAGGTTTACACTGCCTATTTGTTGCAACTGAAATAATAAAACTAAAGTGATTGGTCGATATTGAAAAAACAAAATATTCACAGAGCAAGAAGACGGGAAAAACAAGAGGAGAAAAAACTCACAATAATTGCACGACCAAATGCGCCTGCACTCACATAAGCCCACGATCCAGGAAGCATTCCTAGCCAACTGCATATCAAAGATAAGATGAATCAATATAAAGAAGGCAATAGACAAGTCCTTAGCTTGTATACGGACTACTGTATCTAAGCAAAAAATATCACAATGAACTTAGCACGAAGGTTGGCTCTTGAACAGTCAATAGTATGAAATAATAGAAAGAAATTCAGTATAAAAAAATCATTTCCGACTTTGTATTAGTGTTTTGTATGAAGTACGTCAAGTAATATGCCAAGAGTTTGGTATGATAATTTCGTAAAGCAGTTTTACCAGTGACAAAACTAAGCTTAAATAGAAACTTTATACTTTAAAACCTTATAGAGGGAAACTTCAACTACTTTGGAATTGGAGCACAGTTGATTGATTTATTGATTTTGATAGTGGGAAAATTGTTTTCTCAAAATGATGCCTTAATGTTTATCCCAAAAGATAATGCAGAAAATCCCAAATTAGACTTCAGCCAAAAGTGTTCTTCTAGCACAATTCTTTCCACACTGGAATTACTTCTAAACATTATCAACTATTTGAAGACATACTTTTTAACTGAAAGCACCTTTCTCCAAATGCACTGACCTATGGGCATTAAAGAATCATACACATTTCTCTACAATCAGTTCTGCTAACTCTGAACTCGTTCAGGCCATCAAAAATGAATATAATTATCAATTTACAAATGAAAGAAACAGACAGCAAGCATCAACAATAGATATTTTTAATTATATCACTGCAATAGCACATACAACAACAACAAACACAGTGTAATCCCACAAGTGGGGTTTGGGGAAGGTAGTGTGTACGCAGACCTATCACTGCAACAGCACATATCTTATAGATTTTTGAGACCCAAGTGATTGACAGGCCAAACAGCATAGCAAGCAATTGATGTAGCAGTCATGGATTTAGCATTCTATGCATATGCCAGTTGAGTTGCATTTTCATTTTCAGATGAATCCAAAAATATATAGGCAAGTTTGTGGGGGAATAAAAACAAACAACATCACACTTCCAGTAAATTCTAGAATTGGACTTCATCGTCAAACTCAATCAAAAGCATAACAGTTTCAGGAATCCAGATAATAGCAAATGGTGAATAAAGAAGGAAAACGTAGAAAATGAAACTGACCTTCCTAACACATATGGCACAAACTTGACTGAAGTAAGTCCATATAGATAATTCCCCAGAGAAAATGGAAGCAAGGGGCTCAAACGGAGAAGAGTAACAACTTTGAAACCGTTTTCTCCAATTGCTTTGTCTATAGCAAGAAATTTCTTGTTTCCTTCTACCAGCTTAAGAATTCGTTCACGAGCAAAATATCTGGCAATTAAGAATGCAATGCTTGCAGCGACCTGAAGAAAACTCACACCTCTGAGTACTTATTGTACATCATAACCACTCTATAGAAAGTAAATCAACAGCTTACCGTTCCACTAATGGACACAATGATAGTTCCAGTGACAGAGCCAAATAGAAGACCAGCAGACATGGTCAACGGAATTGCTGGTATGGCAAGGATCTACAAGCATAAGTTAAAAGTTCAAACCAATTTAGTTTCAGAAACTCAGAGAAAATGCTAGGTACAGAAAACATATCTGGAATAAGAACAAAAACACTGGCTAAAAAAGCTAACTGGAAAATATGTTAATGCTGATTCCATAACATAAAAATATGGACTCTTGCTCGTTTATCCAAGTCCACTATATTCCTCTTAAAAAGTAGAAAAGAAAGAAAAGTTCATAGAATAAGCTCCATATGAATATCTTCTAAAGCACATAACTTAGAGCAAGCATATGCTGATATGAAGCGAAAGAATCATACACCATTTTACCCGTCTAAAACTTACAAGCTTTGCCACAGAAACACCATGTATCATTAACAAATACTTTGTATGAGTTTCATGCAACATTATATAAAATCAGGAAAAAGAATTGAATTCTTACTTCTAATCCAGCATAAACTGCTACAAAAATAGCATATCCAGCTGGACCATAACCTGCCACATAAGGAGCCTCGGTCAAACCCAATGTACAAATAATCCATGTCATAAAACTGTTAAATATTCATAGCATTAGTTGTTCATTAGGGTCCTGAAGTCCATGGATTTGCTCAACAAAGATGGTCAAAGAAACAAATTTTCAGTGCTGGAAATGCAACAAAAACTGATAAGTTATATCAAACAGGAATACCGATTAAAAAAAACCTTGAAGTCAGCAAACAGTAAAACTTATCTGAATGGCTCTTTCACAAAATTTACACACTTGGGGTGAGGGGTACAGGAAAAATGGGAAGGTTGACAAATTGCCCCACTCTATCCAAGGGATTAAGACAATGGTGAGTCTGAAGGCAAAAACTACAATCATGGTCAACATATCGTCCTAGTCCTATGGCGGTTGCTATATTTGGACTTATCCAAGGAGAAGAACAGAAAGCCATGAACTCAAGGTCAAATGGTTGAGAACTTTGATTTACACTATCAGGGCTAGAATTTTTTTTTTTTTTTTTTTTTGAGAATGAATCAGGGCTAGAAGTTTATTTTGCACCCATTCCCAAAAACACAGCTTTTCATTCCAGTAACCATTAGTTCTGATAAAGGGATACACATTAAAAGCATAGAAAAAATTCAATCATTATTCATTTACATCATTCATAATGCTTATACAACTATTCCTCATCCTTAGGAATATTTATTTCTTATAAGCTTGCTAATAGTGCTTATAATGAAAGCAAAATTTATCTTCATTTGATCCAATCAGCGCTTTCAGTTCTTACAAGAATATGCATAGGGCCTCCATTTAGAGCCAGAACCAATCAGCACTGAGTTCAAACAACAGCTTGATAAAAGCTATCACATGGAAATGATGTACCTTCATTCAGATGAGTTAAAATAAGGTGGAGTAATTTTGTCCAAACTTCAAAATTCAATCAGTTTCATTTCTCCAGAATTTTATTAATGACCAACATCCTGAATGAATTTAATCTACCCAGTATGCAATACAGTCAACAAAAAAAAAAAAAAAAAAAATGGAAACAGATTTTTCAAGCACCTACTTTAGAAAGTTAACAAGTTTAATTACCATTCGTAGCAGCAGTTAACAAATTTCCAGCATCATTTGAAAAGAGAAGAAAATAAACGGAATTGAAATCTATCAGTGTTTACCTTCAATAAAACCTGAAAACTGGTTCAAGAAAGCATTGATCTGATCCCTGTAGACATACCCAATACCACCAAATCCACCAACTACACCCACAAGCAAAAGACCAGCCAAAATGGTACCTTTAACTGCATTATCACCATCACTCTCACTCTCAGTACTCTCATTCTCATCATCCCTTTTGAGGTTCAAGTTGAGCAGTCGCTGGGGAGCATTGGTGGGAGACTTGGAAATAGATTGCTGCTGTTTCTTGGTTTCTTTGAGGGAGGAACATGGTTTCAAGAAATGAAACTTCTTGGGTCTAAAACTATACAGAAATGAATTGGTTGAAAGGGAGAAATGAATCTTTGGTCTTTGATATGTAAGGCTTAGACATAGTGATGTTCTGCATAAATCAAAGGTGGGCATTTCAGGAGGATAATAAAGGGATATTCAATCTTTCTTTTTTTTTCCCTCCTTTCCTTGTTTGTTGTCTAAGGTTGTCTAAAGTTTCATTCAAGTGTTTTGAGGATTGGAGTATGTTTGTTGTTGTACTTGTGCTGCAAAAGCCATTTACAACTAGCACAGCATATAATTTGTAGAGTATAATGTTTTCTCTGCGGTTTGGATGGGAGAACAAATTTTGTGATTGTGTAAGGAGGATAATAATAATAATAATAATAAATAATAATAATAATAATAATAATAATAATAATAATAATAAGGAAATAAAACCGACTAAGGTGATGGAAATTAATTTGTGTTTCTTGTTGGTGCACGTGTAGTTCTTATATTTCATATACTTCTTTTTCCTTTTTGTTCTGTTGTATACTCTTTTTTCTTTTTGGCTAATAATATGCTCCAAATATTCCCCCCAAAAAGAAGGGAAATTTAATTTTTCAAGTGAGAGATTTAGGATAAAAAGAAAAAGAAATAAAATTAGTTGCGAGACTGTGGTTATAAATTTGGGAGTCAGAGGAGAGGAAGCGATTCATTTGAATCTTTAGAGAATTCCGTGACTATTTATATAGGGGATGGGAGATTATTCTATTGTTGGTTTCAATTTTAAATAGAGGAAGAAAAATCATAAACTGCAGAGACACTGAAAATGAAAATTAAACAGATACTATTTCTCTTGAAATTTTTGCTTTCTTCCTAATTTAAGTTAATTTTTCTCCATATCAACAATAATCTCACGTACCTATTAATATTATACAATTGGATTTCAAACAGGTTCTTTCCTCAATAAAATAATCGAACTTGAAATTGTTATTCAGATATGTAGTTGAAGATGAGGTCAAGAACAATTGCTAGTAAAATTGGCAGAAGGATGAATTGATTAAAGAAGTTACAAGGGAGGAGATCTTAAATGCTATAAAGGATATGTCAAATGATAAGGCTCCAGGGGTAGATGGATTTCCTATTGAATTTTTCACTAAGCACTTGCAGGAGGTGGGGAATAACATTTGTGAAGCCACAAAGCAATTTTTTGCAATTGAGAAAATGCATAGAGGAATCAATTGTACTGTTGTGACCTTAATTCCTAAAGTGCAAAACCCAAACCATGTCAAAGATTATAGACCCATAGCATATTGTACAACTTTGTATAAGATAATCACCAAGCTTATTACTACTCGAATCAAAAAGGTCATTGGTGATCTCATTGGGGAATCACAATCAGCATTCATTGAAGGGCGTAGTATCACATGTAATATCCTTTTCACACATGCATTGTTTAAAGGCTACAATAGGAAAGGAATCTCTCCAAGATGTGTATTAAAAGTGGACTTGAGGAAAGCTTATGATACATTAGAGTGGTGTTTTCTAGAAAGAATATTTGATAGAACTTGATTTTCCTCACAAGTTTATAAGATGGATAATGGAGTGTATTACAACGGTGACATACTCCATTAATATCAATGGTGGACTGACAACACCTTTCAAAGGAAGGAGGGGGATAAGGCATGGGACCAATGTCACCCTATCTTTTTGTTTTTGCTATGGAGTATTTACAAAGGGAGTTTGCACAATTGGTGAAGAACAGAGAGTTCAATTTTCACCCCAGATGTAAAAAATTTGGAGTTGTTCATGTTTGTTTTGCAGATGATCTCCTTATGTTCTGCAAGGCTGATATACAATCCATTCGAATGCTGAAGCAGACTTTCATGAAGTTTTCTGAGGCATCTGGTCTTCAAGCAAATGCAGATAAATGTTCTGTTTACTTAGTTGGTGTTTCAAATGATCAGAAACAGGACATTCTGCAAGAGTTGGGCTATTCTGAAGGCACTCTGCCTTTTAAATTTTGGGTGTTCCTTTGGCCTATAAAAAGCTCTCAATTATACAGTGTTGGCCTTTAGTAGAGAAGATCACATAGAGAATAAATTGTTGGCCTGCAAGGCTACTTTCATATGCAAAAAGATTACAGCTGATTAAATCAGTTCTGTTTGGAATTCAATCGTACAGGGCACAAATTTTCCTTCTTCCTAAAAAGGTGATGAATATGGTTGAAGCTATTTGCAGATCCTCCTGTGGACAGGGTCCTCAAATGTCTCTAAAAAGGCACTAGTTTCGTGGGAGAAAGTATGTCTACCACAAGTTGTAGGAGGCCTCAATGTGATGAATATGGTTTATTGGAACAAAGCTGTTGTGGCAAAGAACTTGTGGACAGTGGCAAAAAAGAAGGATTGTCTATGGATCATGTGGATTCATACCTTTTATATTAAACATCACATGTTGGAGCACATGCCAATACCTAAGAATGCAGCTTGGGTAGTTAGAAAAATTCTGGAGACAAGGAAATTCATCGGAGAACTTCAAGGTATTCAAGGTGATCTCATTAGCAGGCTAAGTCAACTTCAGAAGGGAGAAACTTTCAGCATTAGGAAGCTTTATAGGTTGCAATTCCTTCAGCTACAGAGAGTACCTTGGAAAGTTATTATTTTGCAACCAAATTTACATCCCAGATTCAAATTCATATTGTGGTTAGCATTGCAGAGAAGACCGGCTACAGTTGATAGGATCTTGAAGTTTGGGGTTCAGATTCCTCAGCAGTGTATCTTCTGTAAGCAAATTGATGAAGTTTTTGATCATCTTTTCTTTGAGTGCACTATGACTAGAGAAATATGGTCGAGATTACTGAAATGGCTAGGGCACAACAGACCTATCCGAGATTGGCAGAGTGAAGTTACTTGGATAAATCAAGGTGCTACAAGGAAGAATGGACATTGGGCAATAGTAACCTGTGTTTTTGGCATGCTGATATATACTATATGGAGGGACAGGAACAAGCTCAGATTCCATGTAGAGGCGGATCTAGGATTTAAAGGTGGCGGGTGCCAAAAATTTCCTTTAATGTACACCTTATAATAACTACTAATATATAGTTTGTTCGAAACGATTGTCCGGTTCATTATTTAGTTTATTTGGGCAATTTAATAAGCACTTTATTTGCAAATATAAAAAATTACATCAATTTTTCAGGCCCTATTTATGGAATTTCATTGGGTATATATGTTATTATTGTTGTATGAAAATTACATCTCACACATTAAGAAGCAAATATAATAACATTTTAAAGAAGGAATCACACTGTTATTATTAGTAATACAAGTAAAATCAATATTTTCACTACGGAACTACATTTTTTTGTATGCTAAAAATAAATTTGCACAAGTAAAATAAAATCTTTAATAAGGGAACTCCACTTATCAGAATAAGAAAAAGAAAATATCGTCAATAGATAAATTATATCCCATAAGTAAATGCGAAATTAGATAAACTACAAGATCTCAAAAC